>VUQH01006390.1:0-10711 GCA_015106775.1 Etroplus canarensis | reverse complement strand
TTTTTTTTTTTTGGGGGTGGGGGGGGGGGGGGGGGGGGGGGGGGGGGGGGGGGTGACTGGACTTTCCCTTACAGATTGAGTGCAGAGCTCTGTCATTTGGGAGGGGCTCAGAGTAAAGCCATTTTTCCTCCAGTTCCTCCATATGAATTTCTCCACTGTGAGATCAATAAAGTTCTATTCTATTCTATTCTATTCTATTCTATTCTATATCGAAAGGAGCCAATTGAGGTGGTTTGGGCATCTGACCAGGATGCCTCCTGGGCACCTCCTGAGTGAGGTGTGTCAGCCATATCCTACTGAGAAGAGGCCTCTGGGCATACCTAGGACACACTGGAGAGATTACATCTCTTGGTTGGCTTGGGAACACCTTGGTGTTCCCCTGAGAAGCTGGAGGAGGTGGCTGGGGGAGAGGGAAGTCTCTGCGTTGCTGTGTATCTGCTTAGACTGCTGCTTCCACAAAATGGACCCAGATAAGCAGCAAAAAATGGATGGATGGATGGATGGATGGATGGATGGATGGATGGATGGATGGATTGTTAAAATGTTTTAAATTCTCCAGACCAGCAAACAGCCAAAGTGTCTGCTTTTATAGAGTCACACTTGCTGATGATCAATTAATCAAGTGCATTTGATTAGCAGTACCTGGCTCCTACTTACCCTCTTAATTCCTACTGAAGCAATGATGGTGTTCTTAATGTTTCACTAGATTGCATAAAGCCCTGTGAAAACTTTATCACATTAATGTATATTCATTTAAAAATTACTAAAACAAAAACAGAGATGTGAAGAAGGGGACACTGGGAAAGTGTCATCACTAATGAAACATCAGAGAAAAACTTGAAAATGTAAAAAGTTGACAAACCTTCAAAACATGACATGAACCTAGAAAACCTGCCTTTACATTCTTCATCTTTACATATTTGCTTTTTCAATTCCTCACTCTTCCCCAAACTCAGCTGACCGGACTGGCTACCTGCTGGAAACCACAAAACACCATAACATGGTGTGATAGCCTTTCATTGCAGCTCTGCACTCCTCTCCCCTACAGTGAACTCTGCTTCCCCTACTTTGCTCTCATTTCATCTCTGTTCTTCTTCTTAAGTGTCCGGGAGACTGAGTTTATATGGATTCACATCTTGTCACTATCACAAGTTTACTTTGTGCCTTGGTTGGATATCAGCCTCATGAAGGTAGGCCTTGGGATGGTGAGAGAGGAAATGCCAGAAAGCAAGAAATAATGTAAATAATGAATTATTCACATGATGAATATTGATGTATTAATCAAACAATCATCACAATTTAGTTGGTAAGATCCAACACTGACTACATTGCAGTGTGTGTGTGTGTGTGTGTGTATACAGTCACAGGAGCATTGAAAGTTATAGGCTTACTACAGCTGGACGTATATCCATAGCACTGTAGACTGAACCACAGCAACAGAAAAAGTCACATTACAGACATATTACAGCAGGAAGAGCAGCTGCAGCTGTGCTCGCAACCAACAGCTGCACAATGTTGGAAATGTAAAAGAAACTGCAAAGTAAAGCTGTCTATTATGGGCTCTCTAAGACTGCACATGTCTATTTTTGCCCGTGGCTTCAATCTTTAATGCAGCTGCTAAAATTTTAAAGCTTGCTTACTTGTTTTTAAATGGGCTGTGTTGAGCTATGGCACAGAATTAGGATTTTTGTCTTCTCTTACTGTCAAACAGCCTGGGGCTACAAAATGACACAAAAGGGGAGTAAATGTTCAACAAACTGCAAATATTACATTGCTTGACATATACTCACAATTAACCAAAACCTAACATGCACATGTGGGCTATATTTTTGCTACTGATCTGAAAATGTGTTAAATACACATTCCAACATCACATTCTTATGTGCACAGCGCATGCTGTTAAAGTCTTGGATTGTAAGGAACTACGTGAGGTTATAAGTAAGCTGCTCAAGTAAAGAAAAGCAACTAGAAAAACATGAACACTGTGGAGTTTCTGGTGCCACTTGTAAAGCACTGTGGGAGGTATGTTCTTTGCGTTTGAGGTTTTTCTGCTGTAACGTCTTGTACATAAAAAATGGAGCAAACCTGCTATGCAATATTTAGGTTTTAAGAAAATGAGGTGCAACAGCAGAGTTTGTCACTTTAGAGTGACAAACCTGACAGTGACTGATATGCTCGAACATACATCTCCAGTTGTTTCATGGAATTCAAACTGGAAAGGAATTTCTCCTTATGAGGAGAAAATGATTACTTTCCACCTGAAAAGTAAACAATAACTTAAGTTTAAGTAAATTAAATATTTTAAAACCTTTTTCAAAGAAGAAATATAATTTGCACAGCCATAACTAATACTAATACAGTACTAACTGGTAAATAATGGAAAACAACGTCATAAGAATGAAAGGATGGGTTTTCAGATAGAATGATCCTGGTGTTTTGTGTTGTAGTAGTTCTGGAAAAAAAAATCTCTCTCTTCCTAGTTCTACATCCCCTGCACAGTTTCTTTCTTTCTTTCTTTCTTTATTGTGTGTCTGCAAAAATAAATGTCAAAATGTAATGTATGGCAGTAGGTTCAGTATATTGTCATATCTAAAGGCTAGGGCTGATAGGTGGTTGACAGATTATATAAGGATAACATGATTTATAGAACTGATAAAGAGTTTACAGAACACCTAAATATTACGTATATTTATAATAATTATAATATTTATAGTAATTTTACATGTCCGAGAATCATCATATTTTTGAATAGAAGACATAGGACGCAGGAAACAGATTTTTACAGATACAGGCCAGTGCAGTCAATAGCCTATGGAACCACCTTTAGCAGGAGTAATTTGAAGTAATCATTTTATGTATGACTCTATCATTATTGTGGAGGAATTTTGGCCCGCTTGTCTTTGCAGTTCACTGAGGCTTGTGGGCAGTTTGTGCACACCATGTCAGTTAAACCGAGGTTTTTGACAATACCACTGCAACACCTTGATACTTTTCTTTTTCAGCCATTCTGGTTCATATTGTACAGTATATATTTATATTGTATATTGTACATATTGTCTACAGTGTGAGTTATTTATGTTACATATTGCAATTCATACAGACAGGTTTATTTATTCTAATCATAATTTTGTTTCCTCTCAAATTTATATCTATTGTCTTTAAGATTTATATCTATTTATATCCAACTGGGTGTCTGTAACACATTAAACATGTCCCATGTTTGGCCAAATTTTAGCTGTGAAATAAATGGCCTCCCATTTGACTTTTTACAATACTTTGGTATACAGATGAGTTCACAGCTGACTCTGACTGCACAGTGCCCAGGTCCTGTAACTGCAAAACAAGCCCAAATCATCACCCCTCTGCCACTGTGCTTGACAGTTGATATGAGGTGTTTGTGCTATTTTTGCTGTGTTTGACTTTTCACAAAACATACCACTGTGCATTATCACCATCATTCCACAAGTCTTGTAGTTTGTTCAGATCTAACTTTGCAAACCTAAGCAGTACTGCCATGTTCTTTTAAGAGAAAAGCTGCTTTCTCCTGACAACCTTTACAACCAAGCCATATTTCGTCAGTATTTTTCTAATTGCACTATCATGGATGTGTAACATGCTAACTGAGGTGTGTAGTGTTTGGGTTTTTGCCAATTTTTCTGAGCATTGCGCAGACTGACCTCCGGGTGAATTTAGTGGGACATCTACTCTTGGGAAGATTGCTGATGGTCAGTTAATCAAATGCATTTGATTAGCAGCACCTGGCTACATACCCTCTTAATTCCTAAAGAAGCAATAAAGGTGTACATATGTTTTCATAGGACTGCAAAGAGTTGGTGCTCTTCTGGAAATATCAGTGCTGAATGCATGCTGTATAACTTTATATTTCAGTGTTCATTATATTCTATTCTTTGTTCTGTCTTACATCTGTCTATAATTCTGTGTTCTGGTCTCTCACCTGCACTCCCCCATCACCTCAGCTCATAACACAAAATCAACACAGGTAGGTTCTACTTGTGATGCCAGAGCCTCATAGGGTCAAACATGTCACATATTTCCTTTCTTTCTGGTAACTTATATCTGCCTTTGAAAACAATACACATAGCCTATTTGTCACTTTTTGTTTATCATGTATCTGTCAACAGAGAGGTGTTGCCTTGCAGTTTTAATCAAAATGTTAATGAAAATGTTATAATACTGGACAGAAGAACGATAACTTCCCAGTGTTCCGTGTTTTTATTTGGGCAGGCTGTAATGAGCTGTGCTTTACGCTTCAGCAGTTACAGATATGACTTTTTTAATTCGCTCCTGTTGGGAAATACAGCAACCATTTACCAAGCAAACTGTTGCTTAATAAAATTAACAATGATAATGTTAATCTACATTAAAACACATTATTACATGTAGAAAAGACTGATGTAATCCAGCCAGTGATTGAATACATCTAAACCTAATTTGAAAGCTAACTCAGTTGTAGCTACTGCAGAAAAGTAATTACTTTGAGTCTGGGTTGCTTCTACTTTGCTTTAGTCTCTTTTTGCTGTTCTGGTAGTTTTGAAGTTCAACATCACACGAACAGCTTCTAAACTAGTTGTAATGTCACAAATAATGACTTTTTTTTTGCAGTCCTGGGCTAGAGAAGCAAAGCAGCATACAGGAGAAACAAGGTTATAATAAAAGATTTCCACTAAACTGTTATTTTAATAAGTACATGAGTGTGTGTATGACATTTTCACTTTTCTTTTGTGATATTAGACCTCTTCCTTTAAATGCATGAACTCAAGTAAGGAGATACTCATGCATACTACCTGTAGGTACCTGATGTTGAGCTGTATTTTGCCATAATTGTAAAGATTTTTTAAAAATTGTGAAGTTTTACACCCTGACTTGTTTTTATGTTGTCTTTGAAAAGTTTGACTGACAAAGGGCAAGACAAAGAGTAGGGCCATAGGGAGCGAGTGTCAGATAATCTGCAAATGGCAGTGACTCTGCTATCACAGCTTTGTCTGCATTTCCGTGAATGTACGTGACCTCAGGAATGGATGAGTTGAGGTATAGGTTATGGGTTATCTTTCATTTAGACCAAAAAAACTTGCTGATTTGATTTTCCTTATCTAGATATGTCAGTCAGGCTTCCTCTCTGTTAGTATTTCTTTTTAAAATGTCTATTTGCCTTCATGCCCATCTGGCTGGAGTGAGAGGGCATGAGGGCAAAAGTGTGCATGACAGCAGGAACTGAGTGTGTGTGTGTGTGTGTGTGTGTGTGTGTGTGTGTGTGTGCTCTTGGAAACTGTAAATAAGTGTGTGAGCACATTTCCATAGAGCTGAAAATATAATGCTGCATCAGGCCCAACTGTCAGCTTTCTCGTGACATTGAGAGGAGAGGAGAGGAGAGGAGAGGAGAGGAAAGGAAAGGAGAGGAGAGGAGAAAGGTGGAGTACAGTGGAGCAGACACTGGAAGGGAGAACATTGGAGAGTACAAACACCAAACACCTGCACACTTTGTTTGGCATGCAATGACCTGCTGCAGACAATTATGTCTCCGCTGCGCAGCCACAATCAAATTACTGGTGAAGGACAAGGCCTCTGGAGAGACCCACCGCTGTGAGGGAAACGAAAACGCACACACACAGCCCCTCACTTTAATACACACACATTCTATCAAGCACACGTGCACTTATAACATTCTGAAAGCTGTTCATATGAAAATATTACCACTCATATTTATGTAGACCCACAAAAACACATTTGCATAAACACATTGTAATACAATTATTCTAAATATGGTCACCAACAACTAAGTTCAAAATTAAGACACAGATCATAAAGCAGCAGCGGCCTTTTCTTTGTGCAGCACCTGATTTTGGATTAAAAACATTATGCGGACAAATTGTTAATAAAACAGGGTACGTATATATACAATCTAAAAATAGATGACCTTGAAGGCCAATCTGAAATCAGGTATGATTTGATTTTTACAGGCAGAGTGGGTGAGTTTTGTGATCCCACCTGATATTGATTAGTATATAATGCCAGAAGAAAACTAAACTGGAAAATGTAATACAATAAACATCTATTCAAAAAAATCTATGTACAGTGTTTAACAGAATAGTTCTAAATTTCAGCTGTGAGTTGACAAAGAGGCCTGTCAGACGTACACCAGGATCCCAACAGCTTACCATCTGTCAGAGCTTACGTGACGTGTGAAAGGTGCAAGAGATCAACTTCATGTCCCACGTAACAGCACCAGCAAAGAATGTTTAGATACAATATACAAACAATTTTCACAGATGAAAATGAACCTGGAACCCTCCATTGTAAGTTAGCTACAGTATGAAGGCGGGATGTCTTTCTCCTTCCAGATCAGTAAACAGAGGGTGAATGTGAGAGAGTTTAACATATGTACAGTGCACAGAGGGTCGTGTTGCATGCAGGTGCGATTAATGCAGTATATTGCTCTGACAAAAAGATGAAAGTCAAATGGCTACAAGCTTACTGATGATAAATAAAGAAGGTTTTTTTTCTTTTTTTGCTTCACCACTCTGAGTGCCTACAAGACAGTGTCACAGAACATGTCAAAGATGTCAAACTGACAATGTGGACATGGTGAGGTCCTGCTTCACAGGTTTTCTGAAAGAAATCCACCTCATGTAGCTATGAAAGAAAAAAGCAACTGTGACACTCAGAGCTTCTTTTCTCTCTCTCTCTCTCTCTCCCAACACTCAGGAATAATTGGTGCCACTGACACATCTGAACTCTGACTGGCTTGGAAGTGTGAGGAGACATTACCACTGGACACTTCTGATGCACATTTGTTTGCAGATTTCAATTAAGGTGCCAGGATTCAGCTGCTGGTAAAGCCAGCTAGTCACACTGGGAAATAGCCACAGGGCTGTCTATATGTGTAAACAACAAAACGGCAAAAAAATAGAATAAATGACTTTTCAGCATTTTACTATGCAAAAAAATTAACATTTAGGGAGGAAAGATAGGAGTTAAAATAATGTTAGCCATGGAGAAGTCTGTGGACTGTAGGTCTGAGGGACACCTGCAGTGGCAGGACAGAGGGCCAGAGAGGAAATATGACCAACCTCACTTACCCATATAGAAATAAAGAGATACGGAGAAGTCATAGATAAGAATGAAGGAACGAAAGAGAGGGGAAGGGATCCAATATTGCAGAAGGTGGCAGCCTCTGTGTGATAAATCTTCTGCTTACCCAATTCAGGGGACTGGAGCCTATCCCAGCTGACATCAGGCAACAGGCTGGGTTCACCCTGAACAGGATGCCAGTCTATTGAAGGGCTAACACAGAGAAACAGACAACCATTCACATCTATGGCCAATTTGGAATCACCAATTAACCTAAAAGACATGTTTTGGGACTGTGGAAGGAAGTTGCAGGTGCAGCGAAAGCCCCACAGAAAGGCCCCAGGTAGCCAGTGGATTCAAACCCAGGACCTTCTCGTTGTGAGGTGGCAGTGCTAACCATTGTAACACAGTGCCACTGTTTAATAAAATGGTTTAGAGCTATTTCACCTTTTCTCCAGAAAGAATGTTAACAAAAAGTGACTGTCAGTTGTTTTTTAATTGACTGCTGTTGTTTCTCTGTGCTGTACTTGAATATTTAAAAGAATAATTCAACATCAGTTTTCATAAACAACAGATCAGTTAAAGCTGCTTTAGGCTGAAAACTTGGGGGGGGGGATTCTCCAGTCAAACAGACATTTAACTCAGGCAGATACAGCTGAGTCATAACAGCTTTAAAAAGGGTCAATAGCGACTTTTGATTTCAAACACAATTTAACCCTCTGGAGCTGAGGAACGCACCAGTGAGTACACATCACATAGAGAGGGTTAAAACCCACTCAAATGAGCATCCTTAAGCCAGTGCCCCACCAACCCTTACTTTCTGCATACTTCTTTGCTCTTTATGCTGATTTACTCATCTGCAATTAGCCAGAATTTCTCAGCTAGACATTCTAAAGCTCCCTCTGAGTCCAATTGGCTTACAATATGTCGAAAGTTTATTATGGATTTATTTGTCCAGTGTCTCCAAAAACATGTTGTCTACCCAAGCTTTCAATTATTTGTTTAGCAAAAAGGTCAAACATGGCTGTACCGAGCCTTTGAAATTATTTCTTTTGACTTTCTTTTGGATAAAATGATTAATCAGAAACTTCAACTAGGTTATCTTCGATGTCTTCAGGGGAGACTGTGCCCATCACTTAACCACTTTAAACACTTTAGGAATTCTGACATTTATTCCCTTGGCTTGTTCACTTTCCTCAGAGCTGAATAAACACATTGATACTACTTTCACACCCCTCTAATAATTATAGATCAAAGAGACAATTAGCTTAGGACAGACTCTGAATATAGTGGAGGAGGACATTTCGAGGATTTAACAAACATTCTGGAGGTTGACTCCAGGTCCCTGTATAACCAATTGCAAGAGCTTGGGCATGGACAGAATTTTCAGGTGCAGCAAAGGGTTTCCTACTTTTTGTAGATGATGTGATCCCTTTGGCTTCATCAGGTGATGACCTCCAGCTCACACTGAAGCAGTTTGCAGCTGAGTGTGAAGGGATGAAAGTTAGCACCTCCAAATCTGAGGTTATGCCTCTCAGCTCCAAGTGGAGGAGTTTAGATATCTCAGGGTCTTGTTCACAAGTAAGGAGAGAGTGGAGAAAGAGAGTGTCAAGCAGGGTTGGTGCGGCATCAGCAGTGATGTGAAAACTGTACTGGTTTTTTCTGGTGAAAGGAGAGTTGAGTGTGAAAGCAAAGCTGTCAATTTACTGGTCAATCTACATTCCTACCCTCACCTATGGTTGTGAGCTCTGGATAGTGACCTAAAGAATGAGATTGCGCATAAGAGCGGCCAAAATGAGTTTCCTCCGAAGGGTGGTTGGGCTCTCCTTTAGAAAAAGGTTGAGGACCCTAGTCATTTGGGAGGGGCTCAGTGTAGAGCTGCTACTCCTCCGCATTGTGCCTCCTGGCACAAGTTGTTTCAGACATGTCCTACCAGGAGGAGACCCTCGGGTAGATCCAGGACACGCTGGAGGGATTATATCGCTTTATCTATTGGATGGCTCGGGAACCTTAGGAAGCGCCAAAGGAAGTGGCAAAGGAGAGAGAGGTCTGGGTGTCTATGCTCAGGCTGTTGCCCTGGTGACCCGAACACAGATAAGCAGCAGAAAATGGATAGATGGATCCTGGGCATTAGAAATCTTATACATTAACCAAGTAGTTCCATCAAAAAGCTTAGAGGACTTGTTGGCTTTTTACTAAAAATCAGACAGTGAGATAGACAGAGACACAACGACACAAAAAGAGAAACAGAGAAAGATGGGTGATAAAACCTTCTCCAGAAATGAGAGATGGCTTCATCTTTTATATCCCACAGTTTAAACATCAAGGTTTAAGTGTCCGCCAATGCAGAATTTGGCAATTAAAAAAGAGATTTAGAAAAAAGTAAATTACATTAAAAAGAGTGGGACAAAGATAGCAAGTCAGATACACAGAAGGAAATTTAAAGAACAGACGTGTGAAAGGGGAAGTACAAGGTGATGGAAAAACAAGCAATGAACGGAAGACATGGAGTCAGTTAAAAAAGAACGGCAAAAGCAGGAAGAACAGGAGGAAGGGGGGATCAGGAAGAAGAGAGGAGATGATGTTGATGTTTGCTTGTTATTCCAGCACTAATTTTCCCCCTGGAGCTCATTAGAGTCTGGAGAGAAACGAACCACAAAACCTTAAAAACCAACAGAGTGGGGAGAGATAGAGAGACAGAGAGGGGAGTGGGAGAGTGTGTGAGCATCCAAAAAAAAAATAAATAAATAAATAAATGGAAAAGGAAGAATGAGAGCAAAGGGCCAGGGGAGAAAGAAAGGAGGACAGAGGTAGTGGAGAAGAAAGGCACAAAATCAGCTAGATTTAGGGATAAAGTGTGTGCGCAAATGACTGGATAAAAAGAAATAGTGGTTTGGAGGAGACAGTTCAAAACACACACACACACACACACACACACACACACACACACACACACACACACACATACATGCCGTCGCATATAGTGAGCACAGCCCACAATTACACACATCAACACACCTCGGGCTGTGTATGTTTCTGCTTCTTTTCAGCTTTGCCAGATTCAACAAAATAAACTACCAGGACAGACTTAAAGTAGGTTTAAGAAAAATAAAAGTACCATTTAGTTTTATTGATTCTTCAGAGCAAATAAATAAGAAAACAGTAGATAAATCGATTTGATTGATTCATAAATCAAATAATATTGTCATAGTCTAAATATTCACATGTAATTTACAGTCAAATAATAATAATAATAATAATAATAATAATAATAATAATAATAATAAAAGTCCTTTTAGCTATAGTTTCTTTTATATAAGTAGTAGTCTCAGCTTTTTTAGCCACAACTTGGTTTGAACCAAAACAAAAACAAGAAGCATGTATTTAATCAGAAGAGCAAAATGGCAGCCTCGGATTTCCACACAATCACTAGTAAGTTTCTTTTAGAATATTTTTCCTTATATAACACTGACGTACGGAAATACAGATATTGTAGTCATCAACCAGATTAAAGTTTCAGTATTAGTATTACCATTATTATCATCATAAAACCAGGAGAATAGAAACAGTGGCTTAGGTTTCATTATATTTATATATCCATTTGTATGTATTTTTATATATA
>VUQH01006369.1:12756-46513 GCA_015106775.1 Etroplus canarensis | reverse complement strand
TATTAGCCAGCTGCAGAATGCCCACCCCGACGGAGTGTTTATAATCGCTGGAGATTTCAACCATGCAAATCTCAAAACAGTGCTCCCTAAATTCCATCAGCATGTGGACTTTGCTACGAGAGGGACGAACACGCTGGATCTTGTTTACACAAACATACCCGGCGCGTATCGTGCGGAGCCCCGCCCCCACCTCGGCAACTCTGATCACGTGACTGTGATGCTGATCCCAGCATACAGACCACTCATCAGACGCTCCAAACCAGCTCTGAAACAGGTTAAAACCTGGCCAGCAGGAGCCATCTCTGCTCTTCAGGACTGTTTTGAGTGCACTGACTGGGACATGTTCAGGGAGGCTGCAACCAATGGCGACTCTATTGACTTGGAGGAGTACACAGCATCAGTGACCGGCTACATCGAGAAGTGCATTGATGACGTGACCGTCTCCAAGACCTTCACCACATGCTCCAACCAGAAGCCGTGGATGACTGCAAAAGTACGTGCTCTTCTGAAGTCGAGAGACTCAGCCTTCACTTGGGTCTCTGCAAGAGCAGTAAAGTGACTTGCTGCAGCACAAACCCTTCCAAACTCCTACTTTCGTACTTACTTCTCCTCTTCATCCCAAAACAGACATAAGGTCATACAGCGTCACTGGACTCTATCTCTCGCTTTGACATCAGCTTCGCGCCACGAGAGACCCAACTCATTCAGCTAGTTCAATACTGTTCTGCGCCAAGTTGTTTTTGGCCTTCCTCTTTTCCTACTGCCTGGTGGTGTCCATTTAAGTGCAACCTTTGGAATTCTCTCCTCTGGAATTCTTAGTACATGTCCCAGCCATCTTAGTCTTCTCATCTTTATTTCAGTGGACAGGTTCCTGCTGTTGGTCTTGATGTAGAGCTCCTCATTTGATATCTTGTTTGGCCAGTAGATGTTGCAGACCTTACGCAGGCAGCTGTTGTCAAAGACATCAACTTTCTTGATGTCCTGTTGGATTACTCTCCAGCACTCTGAGCCATAAAGCAGGACAGATTTTACATTGCTGTTATAAGTTCTCAACTTTGTTTTCAAGCTTAGCTTTTCAGACTTCCAAATTATAAGAAGCCTACTGAAGGCACTTCTGGCTTTACTAAGACATGCCTTGATGTATTTTTGTGCACCGCTGTCACTGCTAATAAGGCTCCCAAGGTATAAAAAGTCCTCCACACATTCCAACTCTTCTCCATTGATGGTAACTGCAGTTGTAGTTGGAATGTTGGGTCTTTTTCTGGTTTATGTGGAGACCAACCTGCTCTGCATAATATGATAGAGATGGGCACGGGCGGATGACAGGTTGTGCCAAATCATCAGCAAAGTCAAGGTCTTCTAGATGTGAGAACAAAGTCCACTGGATACCACGTGGCTGGTCTGATGTTATACTATGCATCACCCAATCAGTTATCAAAAATAGGATGGGTGAGAGAATGCTTCCCTTTCTTACCTCAGATTCGACTGTGAATGGCTCTGTTATGCTGTTATCCAAGATTTAAAAAAACAAAAACAAAAATGTCTTCCAACCTCCTAATGCAGACTTTTTTTTTTACCTTGTAAACGTGGAAAATATTCATTTCATGCACATGGACACAAATCCATATATTTGACCAAAAGTTGTCTCAGGGACATGAAAATAATGTTTGAAAATTCATGCTGAGGAACATGAAAAAAATGGTGAAATTCATGTCCAGAAACATATATCAATAGATTAAAGTCATGAATATTTCACAGGCTGCCATGAGACTGTGTCTGAATATTAAGAACCTTGTTTGCTTTTCGTGTTTTCTTTTTCTTTTCTTTTTTAAACTTCTCCCAGGTACATCCCGTCCCTGCACTGTTCTTCCCTTTTGACACACAACAGCTTTTCCTCTTTAGCTTACAGAAAATGATGGATATCATGTTGACCAAAGTCGCTATGCTTCCACCGTATTGTGAGACAACAGTGCTGGAAGTCCTGGTAGTTCAAAAGCACAGATAGTTGCAACACTGTGGCTTTTGATTTACTACCGGAACATATTGCATGCTGCGTCTTCTGTCTGTTGTTTTTCTGTGCTTTACAAAAAGTATTACTAAATCCCTGAAAGATAAATCCATTGCAATTCTCTTGAACAGGAAACAAATGTTTCCCTGGCTAATATGCTTCTTTTCTTGGCTGCTGCCTTTGGGAGTTGCCACAGCTGATCATCTGCCTCCATCTCAATCTATCCCTTGCATCCTCTTCTGTCACACCAACCCTGTTCATGTCCTCCTTCACTGCACCTGACTAATATACTACCAAGTGCAATAAACCTAACAGACAGCCCACTTCTGTGAGGTGTTTAACAGTATAGTAGATATAAATCATCCAAAAGTCTGAGACTGCAGTAAAATCAGATCATATGAAGATATTCTCAGATTGTGTTCTATTTCTAGGTCAATACTAAAATTAATGTGAATTTGTGAGCTTTATCATGGTAACTTCTTAATACAACAGTACAGTACTTTGTGAAAGTCTTGAGCAACCCCCCCCATTTCTTTATATTTTGCTGCCAAGGAGTATGTTGTATATATATATATTTTTTTAAATGCCTTGTGCAAAAGTTCTATGGGATTTCTTTGGACATTGGTTGCTTTTCACTCATTTTCAGAGCAGAAAAAATATGTGAAGACAGTCGGGTGACTGTCTTCACAGATTTTTTCTTTTTTTTAAACAGTGACCTATGAATCATTCAAGCATAAAAAGTCACCTATCAGATGGAATAAAAAAGTGTTGTCTACACATAACAGGCAACTTAGCAAAGAACAAATATAAAAGTGTATATTTAGGCACTCTGTAACTAGCAGCCTGTAGCAAAAACACAACATTTTTCTCAATTTCTTTAGCTGAATGCATGAAAAATGGCAAACTTTTAAATAAAATTACATGTTTACACCAAAAATATGATTCCCAAAGCGCTAATAGCCAAAAACCTAGCCTCTCTCAGTATAATGTGCAGTGTGTCCTAAAAATCTGACAAAAGTGGACAAGTGGAGGAAAGAAAAAGTGGCAGGCCGAAAAAAATATCTTCAGGAGAAAGTCACGTCCTTAAGAAATAGAGGGTCTCATCAGAAACGGTCTCGATGAAAAGGTGTCTGTCAAGAAGTCATTCTTAAGGAAGGGAAACAGGGAGAAAAGGCTGAGGTATGCTAAACTATACAAGAATTCGAAAATCAGTAACAGGGCTTATGGAGTGATGATTCTAAATCGGTAAATTTTGGTTCAAATCTCTGTCAGTATGTGCAGGGGGGGTCAGGGGAGAGATACAACACACGGTGTCTACAACCATCTGTAAAACAAGCTCAGTCATGTTTTGGGGCTGCCAGTGGTATTGTGGATCTTGTTAAAACTTATGGAGTTATGAACACACAAAAGCACCATCAGATTTTGACCTACCATGGAATTCCATTCAGAAAGAATCTGATTGGTAGCAGCTTCATTTTTTAATAAGAAAATGATCCCAAACACACTGCCTAAAGAAAAAAAAAAACACACTTTAGAACACTATCAGTCATGGATTGGCTTCCCCAGAGCCAAGGTGTGATCATTTTGACAGAAAATGAAATAACAGGCAGCTAACATCCAAAATAGAGCTTTGGCATGGCCTTCACTAAGCCTAAAGAACTATTCCTGGAAACTCCTTAAAGAAATGACAAGAAAGTTTGCCTAAGGGAGTTCAGGCTGTGTTGAAGAATAGAGGTGTTCAACCCAAATGTTGACTTTCAAGCTCATTATACAGTAATTGTGCAAACTCTGTTTTTGCCTTATGTGCTCTATTTCTATTCATTTCCATTTATGCTGCACCTATTTCCTACCTGTCCCACCTGTTTTCCTAGCATACTATAAAGAAATATGGGCAACTGAAGACTTTTGCACATTGCTATAATTGTGTTCTTGCACTGACACTCAGAGAGATTTGACTGGCTCAACAGAGGATTGTTCAAGTAAACCAATGTCATCAGCACTAAATAAAAGTGTGAAAAGGGAAATTGGTGCCCTGAGGCCAAATGAGCTTTTGCAGCTTCAAACCATGGCTCAAGGTTTTTCTTTTCCAAGGGAGCAGTACACTTTAAACTACTTTGATGAAAGTGGATCAGCTGTAAACAAATCATGAGGAGAACTCTGCAGGCACCTGAACCCCACCGATTATTGAGAAGGGACATCTGAAGATCGGAATTACCAAACATTTCTGACATGACAAGAAACTCTTTGAAACATTATCAGCCCGGTCAGAACTGCTAAAAGTGGTGATTCATTACTCTCCCTGGCTTTGGTTCGTTTAGTTATTCATTAACTAACTCGACAAAAAAATTACAGTGTGAGAAATTTAACAATAAAAGATGCTTTGAAAGTTCTTGTAGCAGCTTCTAAGATGTGAGTAGAGTTTTCCTGTTTTGTGTTATTATAATTTAACATCTTTGTTTCCACAATTTTTTTTGCCAATATGTTTATTGTCTTTTTCAAAATTTTTTCACAAACACTTACAGTACACACACACAAACTGTATACCCTTGCATCCTCCCTCAATCTGAATAAACACAACGCAATTGGACTAGTTAACAAATTATGAAGGAATAAATAAATAAATAAATAAAAATAATAAATTAAAAAAATAAATTAATTAAAACGAAAGGGGGGAAGAAAGAAAGAAAGAAAATGGGGGCTACATTTTACAGCATTTGCAAGTCATTTCAGAAAAATCTAGCAGTTTCATTTGTCATCATATTTATATATGGTTCCCAGAGTTTATCAAAGTCTTTTCGTTTGCCTTTGTTTCCACAATTAACTGGACAAAACTATAAACTAGAAAATCTGGCATCAAGAGACTAATTCTGTGATTGAGGATAAAATAACATGACCTTGCCTTAAAAACTTCACACAAAACATGTTAAAGCAGGTACAGTTATAGCCATAAGTTTTGGGACAAGAATGCTTTTTAAAAAAAATAATTTTTGCCTGTGTACATCAGCTGCCTTCAGTTGCTGCTTGCTTGTGGGTCTCTTCCTCCAGTTTTGTCCTAACTGAAAAACTGCTCTGCTGGGTTAAACTCAAGTCTCTGATTTGACCATTGAAGAATATCCCATTTCTTTGCCTTAAAAAACTGTTGGGCTGCTTTTGTCATATGATTTGGATCACTATTCATTTGCCCACCATAAATGCCCACGCCATAACATTGTCTCCACCATGCTTCACAGATGATGTGGTATGCTTGAGTTCATGAACTGCTCCTTTCCTTCTCCGGAGTTTTCTCTACCCATTCATCTGGCATGAGGTATTTTTTTGTTTTTTGACAAAAATATACCTGCCTCCTTGAGAGTGTTCTTGACTTGGCTGGAAGTTACGAAGGGTTTTTCTTAACTATGTAACGAATTCTATGATCACCCACTTTAGTTGTTGTCAGTGGTTTTCAAAGTCTTCTGTTGTTTTTGAGCTGGCCAGTTTGTCATGGACTAAAAATGGGACATGCCTCACCTGGACATTAAACTGTTTATCAGTTAATTGTCCCATTACTTTTGCAGCTCAAAATGGGAAATTATGTGTAAAAATGACTGTAATTGCTAAAGAGTTAATGCCATTATTTTGTCAGTCCCCTTGAGTTAAATCTGAAAGTCTGCACTTTAATTACATTTTGACTGTTTGATTTAAAATCCACTGAAATAGTATACAGAGGCAGAAAAAAGTGTCAAAAAAAAAGTGTTGTTTGCAAAACTAATGATCTCACTATAAATAGATGTGAGCAGTTTGGATCTTAAAAATAGATTTGGACTTGGCAGGGCCAAGGGAGTAATTCTGAAATCCTAAATTGTATAGCATATGGTACTTTGGGAATTAATGGTGTTTTAGGGGCACCTGGAAAATTTTGCCAAGTTGGTAATGCAGCTAGTGTTTTATGTTGATGAAATTACCTTAAATGGCCAAAGCTTTAGAACATTGTCTGCTCAAAAAAGTTAAAGAAAAACTTTTTAAGTCAGTTAACTTCTGGGCTATTGATCTGGTCAGTTAAGTAGCAGAGGGGGTTGTTAATCAGTTTCACCTAGTTTAGTGTTAATGAAATCAATAACAGGTGCACTAGAGGGGCAACACTTAGAGGACCCCAAAACAGGAATGGTTTTACAGGTGGAGACATTTTTTCCCTCCTCATCTTTTCTGACTGTTTTTACTAGTTTTGCATTTGGCTAGGGTCAGTGTCACTACTGGCAGCATGAGGACATACCTGGACCCTACAGAGGTTGCACAGGTAGTCCAACTCCTCCAGGATGGCACATCAATACGTGCCATTGTCAGAAGGTTTGCTGTGTCTCCCAGCACAGGCTAAAGAGCATGGAGGGCATTCCAGAAGACAGGAAATTACTGCAGGAGAGCTGGACAGGGCTGTAAAAGGTCCTACCGATGGGTAGGATCAGTATCCGCTCCTTTGTGCCAGGAGGAAGAGCATGAGCACTGCCAGAGGCTTACAAATGACCTCCAGAAGGCCACGGGTGTAAATGTTTCTGACCAAACAATCAGAAACAAACTTCATGACGATGACTTGAGGGTCCCACGTCCTCTAGCAAGCCCTGTGCTCACTGCCCGGCATGTGAAGCTCGATTGGAATATGCCAGAATTGGCTGGTCTGCCATAGGTGTAGTGCTTTACAGACATGAGAGCAGGTTCACCCTGAGCACATGTGACAGACGAGAAAGAGAATCAGAATCAGCATAATTTATTAATATGCTTAATATGCTGCGTGTAACATCAGTCAGCATGACTGGTTTGGTGGTGGGTCAGTGATGGTCTGTAGAGGCATATCCATGAAAAGACGTACAAATGTCTACAGGCTAGGCACTCTGACAGCCATTTGGTACCGGGGTGAAATCCTTGGACCTTGGTCTTTGTGGTATATGTTCATATAACTGTCCATAAGAACAAACTGACCACCAAACTGCTTTAAAACAAACAAACAAAATAAATAATCACCCTGACTCTTGCAGCTTCATCCAGATACCAAAACAAGGCAAAATTGGAAAGACACAGAAAGACACTGCAGTGTCAAACAGCCAAGTATGAGGACAGCACTTCAGTAGGTTCATATTGATATCTCATGCAGAATTATGCAGCTTTTAATTGTTTTATGTGTTCTGTGAATTGCTTCTGCCCCTCTGGTCTGAAACTCTGCTCCTTGTTGAGCTGCTACATATTATGCAACATTGCCATTCTTGTTACAAGCTGTTTTACCTCAGTCCTTCCTGGCTAGGTGTAAGGATTACATCCAGTAAAAGCAAGAAGAAATCTTATAATGGTGAATCCAGTTAATCTTTCCTTTGGACCGTATGAGATGGATGGCTCAAAAATATTAACTTTTATGCTTTTTTAGCATCACAAACCAAGAAATCAAACTGATATGCTGGTGGGCAGGGATACAAAGGCTGGGAAAAACTTATTTTTTAACACTCTACATGGGTGGGAATGACACTTGGCTGGAGACACCGACTATTCAGAAAAGGTCAGTCAGAAATACATAAACAACTTGAGATTCTGTCTAAACAGTGAGAACCCTTTCATAAAATATCCATTTATTTTTCAAGACACTCACAGAACTGGTGTTCTAGGCATATTCAAGGAAGCACCATAATTCTTACCATCTTCTCCTGCACTTCTTGTCCTTCTTTTATTGTGATAATCTGGAAGTAGTTGCTGTTAGTCTTCTTGGATAGCTGAACAACCAGTAACTAACTGATGCAGCTATCAATGCAAAGTGTGAATAAAGTTTACACTCGCTGGCCACTTTATTAGATGCTCCTATTCAACTGCTTGTCAACATAGATCGTTAATTAGTTGATCATGTGGCAGCAACTCAAGTCGTTCAAGCATGTAGACATGCCACGTCAAGGCAGGTCAAGCCCCGCTGAAGCTGAAACTGAGCATCAGAATGGGAAACAAAGGTGATTTAGTGTCATTAAACAAGACATGGTTGTCAGTATTTCACAAAGTGATGATCTACCGTTTTTTTTCCACACAACTGGAATAGTCCGATGGCAGGGTCATACAATTACCAATGGTTCAAGCTGCTGGTGGTGGAATGGTGTGGGGATATTTTCTCAGCACACTTTGGGCCTCTTAGCACTAACTGAGCATTGTTTAAACACCCAGGCCTACCTGAGTACTGTTTCTGACCATATACATTCATTTAGGTACCTGATGGAGCTGCCAGACGGGAGGACAAGAGGAAGACCATGGATAAAGCGAAAGACCTGCAGATGGTTGGTGTGACAGAAGAGGATGCAAGAGATACTGCAGAGTGAGATGAAGGCAATGATCCACTGTGGTGACCCCACAGTGAGCAGCTAAATGAAGAAGAAGAAAATATATTCAGTCTATCACTATATTAACTTTTTACTTTCTGCAGCTTTTGGTTGTGTTACCATGGCAACACAAATCCAGAATAACTTGCTTGTTAAAGAGGTTAGCTGGGTGTGGGAGAGTTTGCGTGAGTGTTTGCATTAGCACAGACAGAACAGCAAAATTGTTTAGGACTGTAAGTAAGTACAACTGAAATTAAAACTGGTCTGCAGCATTTGATCCACAGCCTAATGCAGCTATGACTTTTTCCTATAAGGTACTTGAGGTTCCTGGCTAATACATTCCATCCACAAGAACTTCTGAGCACACAGGATTCCCAGGCCAGGGATCTACAGCAGTGCTGGTGAAAAACACAGGTGGGAAGTTTGAGCAGCTGTGGCAGGAATGGAAAACTGATTCATATCACTTAAATTTTTCAAGGCGCAAGTTGTAGGTGCTTCATCCCACAGCCAGTCAAATTTTTAGCAAAAATTGATGTCTATTCCCAATGTAGCGTGTGTCAGTGGGCTGCGCGTGATGTCTTCTATCCTTCACATTGCTATGGTGATTGGCCCACATGCTCTCCTGATCCTCATATTACTTTCCTGCCCACCGGCCTGTTCAACTTACTCTATGGAGTGAAAGGGCCTTTAAAGAACTTTGTTGTTTCTACATTTTAGTACAGTTTAGGTTCACATATTCTTTAGTAAAACACCATTTATCTTAACAGTCCGGCTGTTATGTGGCCATTACAGTGCCACCTTTATTTAGACCGCCTTTTAATGTGATTATCAGCCTTTCTCCCTCGCTCAGTGGGATATTCACGTTTAAAAAATTTAGCACTGTTAGATAGTAAACGAAATAATCAGCTCCTACTCAATGCCCTTTAGAATACCATATTATAGTCTTCCCACTGAGACATGGAGGATGCGAGTCACACATAAGGCATCTTTTAAAGCATAAAGTCGAATTTTCATTTGATCCACAAGCATTTAACAAAGTACAGGATATTTTTGAGTGAATTTCGTGGATTAGAAATGTATGACATTGACTTCTGAAAGGCCTAAATTATTTTTTGAGTCAAAAAATAAACTAAACACAAAGGAGCTGCACTCCGTCAGTTATTAATAATCGTTCTAATGTTTCTAACACCTTTGGAAGGGTAGCAATATACCTGTGCAACCAGCAAAATTAGCACTGTAGCAACACAATGGGGCAGCCACATTAAACTGGAGGTGACAAATGAAACCTCCATAAAATATGTCAGATGGACTGCTGTGAAAATTGGTAAAAGTCATAGTTCCAATACATAATACACTATATAGACAAAAGAATTAGGCCACCTATGAGATCCCATTCTAAAGCCATAAGCACTAATGTGGAGTTGGTCCCCCTTTGCGGCTATAACAGCTTCCAGTCCTCTGGGAAGGCTTTCTACAAGATTTCTACAAGAGTGTGTCTGTGGGAGTTTTTGCCCATTCATCCAGAAGAGCATTTGTGAGGTCAGACACTAATGTTGGATGACAGGGCCTGGCTCACAATTTCCATTTTAGTTCATCCCTGAGCTGCTGGATGGGGTTGAGATCAGGGCTTTTTTATATATAGACTTGATCGATCCCCAATTTGGTCAAACGTGTAATTCTGAATGACACACACACAGAACTAGCGACATGCAGTGGTGAGAAGTGAGAGAAATAAGGTAGCCCATTACAGGTGCCAAGGAGCACTATGGGGGTTGGATGCTTGCTCAGGGGCACTCAGCAATGTTTAGGGTCAACCTACTCCTCTCAAGGCCTCCAGTGTGCCCCCACATAAGTCCTTGATGGTCCTGAAGACTCCAGCCTCCACAGGCAAGTTTCAAACCAGTACCGCCAAGCTGCCTTTGGTTCCCGAACAGTCACCAACAGACTAAGCCACTGCCGACAGTCAAGTTCTTCCACACAAAACTAATCCAACAATGATTTTATGGACCTTGTTCTGTGGGCTAGGCCACAATCATGCTGGAACAGAAGAAGGGCCTTCCCCAAACTCTTCCCACAAAGTTGGAAGCATGTAATTGTCCAAAGTGTCTTCAAAAGCTGAAGCATTAAGATTTCCCTTCACTGGAACTAAGGGGTCCAGTTCAATCCCAGAAAAACATACATTGCATTATTCTTCCTCCAGGAAACTGTTTGCACAGTGTTGTCAGGCAGGTAACATTCTCCTGGAATTTAACAAATCCAGACTCATCCATCAGACTGCCAGATAGAGAAGCATCATGGTAATGGTAGCATGCTGCTACAGTACCGTACTAGATTTAGTGAGCTCTTTAGGACAACCATTCCATTCCATTCAGTCATCTACTGCTTTTCCGGGAGTCTGGGTCACAGAGGCAGCACTTCAAGCAGAGAAGAGACTTTCCTCTCCCCAGCCACCTCCTCCAGCAATTCAGGAGGGACACTAAGGCATTCCCAGGCCAGCTGGGAGACATAGTCTCTCCAGCATGTCCTGGGTCTTCCTCGGGGTCTCATCCCAGGGGGATGTGCCCGAAACACCTCCAGTGAGAGGCATCCAGGAGGCATCCTGATCAGATGCCTGAACCACCTCAACTGGCTGACCGAGTTCTTCACCCTATCTCTAAGGGTGAGCCCAGCAACTTTGCGGAAAAAGCTCATTTCAGCCACTTGTATTCGCGATCTCATTCTTTCGGTCCTTACCCAAAGTCAGTGACCATAGGTGTGGGTAGGAACATACACAGACCGTTAAATCGAAAGATTTGCCTTAGAGCTCAGCTCCCTCTTCACCATGACAGATCGGTACAACGTCAGCATCTTTGCAGACGCTGCCCCAATCCGTCTGTCAGTCTCCATCCTCCCCTCACTTGCGAATAAGACCCCGAGATACTTGAACCCCTCCATTTGGGGCAGGACCTCGTCCCCAACATAGAGAGGGCAATCCCCCCTTTTCCGGCAAAGTACCATGGACTCTGTAGGTCATTGCTTGATGAAGCCATCAGAACCACATCATCTGCAAACAGCAGAGATTAGATCCTACTGACATGACATTTAGGACAACCCATTCTTTTATAAATGTTTGTAAAGGCACACTGCATGGCTAGGTGCTTGATTTGATGGTAACAGTTTTGGCCAGTCTCAGGCCAAGACTTCCCATTTTGTCTACGTGTCATCGTTTATAAATGCATACCAGTTAAAAAAACAAACAATTAAAAATCTAACTTGTAATCAAACAACAGCAGCTGGTCTTGAGACTTTTCAGCAAATGGAGGCCTTCTTTTATTCTCTACAAAAAATGTTTACCTGCATGCAAGTAAAGCCTGCTCAGACATGACTGGGCAATAGAAGTTGGACTATAAATGGACTAAACCAAAAAGTTTTAATTCCACTCTATGGATTCTGTCTGTTCATATGGAGAATGTGTTTAAAATGATTATGTTAAGAGCTAGGTTGAATGGGTTGGGATTTATGTGGCGCTCTTCTATGACACAAGCCATGCCAATCATTCATACAGTGGGTTTTTCAACAACTCCAATTCATGAAAGGCTGGAACACTGTGTAAAATATGAAAAAAAAACAGTGCAATGATGATGCAATGAGCCCATGCAGTGATTTCTATGACAGAATTATGCCTGTTTGCAATGCAATGCAGTGCTGCCTGAGGGCCCGAAGACCATCACATCCAATATTGGTCTTCAACCAGAGATGTCTACAGATTCTCTTAGTCTTTTGATGATATTATGTACTGTAAAATATTCAAAGTCTTTGCCATTTCACATTGACTCCACAATTTGTAGGCACAGATTGCTCTACACTGCTTATCTTTACTTTTGAGAAACTTTTTTTATACCCAATCACATTATTGGCCCATTGTCAATTGACTGAATTTGTTGCAACATGTTCCTCCAGTTGTTTTTTTTTGCACCAGTTACTTTTCCAGCCTTTTGTTGCCCTGCCCCAGCTTTTTTGAGACTTGCTGTTTCCATCAAATTTAAGATGAGCTAGTATTTTTTGTGAAATATTTCAACATTAGATATGTTTTCTATGTTCTTGTGTGAATGTAAAATTGGTTTTGTGAGATTTGAATATCATTGCATTGTTTTTCAATTGTATTTTATGCAGTGTCCTAACATTGTTGGCCCTGAAATCGAGTAGCGACCAGTTCAGGGTATAGGCCGCCTCTTACCCTATGACAGCTGAGCTAGGCTCCTGCTCCCCATTACCCTGAAATGGATAAGGGGGAGAAAATGGATGGATGGATGGATGGCAGTAACCCAACCTTTTTGGAAGTTGGGTTGTATTCTTTTACCATAACTTTTAAGATAGCGTTCATTAGAGCAGCGATAAATTATACCAGAGGAATTAAACAATGCTGACTATCTTGATGTTTCAGTGTTTCAGTGTTTTGATCAGGTAGCTAAACTGCAGATCCTGATCTGCAAATGAATGAAGTCTGAGTTGAAAAAACTGACCCCTCTTAACTTTGGTGAATCTGCCTGAATACCAACAGTCAATCCAGAGGGTTTTAGCCAGCTCATCTCTTAATCAGCAGGACCAGTCAGCCTTTTGAGCCTCTAGTTTTACACTTTTGACCTGATGCTTTTTTTTTGCTGATAACCCAGAGAAAAAAGCCTTTGTCTTTCAGTCAGGTTTGTCTTTTATTACGCTCAACTTTTCATCTTTTGCTGAGCTGTTTGCCAGAGATTTTAAATTTTCAGCATCCTGCTGGTACCTTCTACATATTTAATATTCATCTTTGCAGGGAGCATCAATTTTACTGATTGACTCTGACAAATTTACATAAATGCCAGTTTTGTTGGGAAAAGTTATTTTGTTTATATTAAATATATGAAACTTCCAGTTTAGATGAAACTGTTAAAGGGGGTGCCAGAATCAAAAGTGACTATATGAAAATACATGGTAGATAAACTTTGTTAAAACTGTGTTCCGGTCCATACACACACACACACACACACACACACACACACACATATATGTGGAGAGAGAGAGAGAGCAAGAGAGAGCGAAAGTGAGTCTTGTGAAAAATAAAGATTTCACAGGATTCTATGCAGTCATATGAAAAACTAAGCACACCCCATAAGTCAACAGCTTATAGAACCACCTTTAGTAGTAATACATTTGGGTAATCTTTTTCTGTATGACTTCATCAATCTCTCAATTCGATGTGGGAGAATTTTTGCCCACATGCATAGCTCTCTTATGTTTTGCTATAGCATTTTATTCAGGTTCAGATCTGGACTTTGACTGGGCCATTAAGGCCCCTTGATTCTTTTTCAGCCATTCTTTTATAGATTTGTTGGTGTGGTTGGGATCATTGCCCTGTTGTGTGACCAAATGTCAGCCAAACTTTTTCTGTCAGACAGATGGCCTCACATTTGGCTCTAGAATACTTTGGTATACAGAGGAGTATCTACTCAATGACTGCAAGGTACACAGGTCCAGTGGCTGCCAAGCAAGCCTAAATCATCACCCCTTCGCCACTGTGATTGACGTGTAAGTATGAGATGTTTGTGCTAATATGCTCTGTTTGGGTTTTGGAAAACATGGTGTTATGCATTATGGCCAAACGACTTTGGTTTCATCTATACAATGAAAATGGTTCTAGAATTCTTCCTGTTTGGTGTACTGCCATGTTTTTTTTTATAGAGAAGAAGCTTTCTCCTGGCAACCTTTCCAAACAAGCCATGATTGTTCAGTCTTTTTTTCTAATTGTGCTGTTATGAACTTTAATATTTAACATGCTAACTACGGCCTGTAGAGTCTGAAATTTAACTCCTCGGGTTTCTGCAATTTCTCTGAGCATTGCACAATTTGACCCTGGGGTTAATTTGCTGGGATATCCACTCCTGGGACAATTGGCAAATGTCCTGAAAGATTTCCACTTGAATGATCTTTCTCACTGTAGAATGATGGACTTGAAAACTTCTGGAAATGGCTTTGATGTCTTGATGTCTGAGAAGACTGTGGCATTGTGTTAATACACATGTGAATGTTCTGGAGCAGTGAGTTCCCAAAGCTTCTGCCGTTATTGAGGTGGTCACTCTGGCTGGTGATCAATTAATCAAGTGCATTTGACTGACGGACCTGGTTGCTATTTACGGTCTTAATTCCCATGGAAGCATTAATGTTTACTTAGTCCTAGAGCTGGTATCTTAGCTGTTCCAAGGACTGAACCCCCTGGACACAGAACATACAAGCTGATAAAGCCAATCTCCCGAGGGTTACAGCTCCTAATGCCATTGGCACTTACCTCTCAGTCTTCTCATGTTCCTTCTTGACCATCAGCTAGGATTGACTCTATTACAACTGCCACCATCTGCTGTCCTTGTCAGCCACCACTCTGTCTGGTTGATTAGCCGGCAGCTGCTTGTCTTTCCAAAAACATAAAGTCCTAGGTCTACTAGAACTGTCCAGGGTATAACCTGGAGCTTACCCTATGTCAGCTGGAACAGGTTCCAGATCCCTGTAGCTCTAAGTTGGATACGCTGATCGGGCATAACATTATGACCACTGACAGATCAAGACAATAAGACTGAATATCTCTTCATCATGGCACCTGTTAGTGGGTTTGTATTTTAGGCAACAAGTGACAAGTTTGTCCTCAAATCTGATGTGTTAGAAGCAAGAAAAATGGGCAAGTGTAAGGACTGGAGCAAGTTTGAAAAGGGTCAGATTGTACTGGCTAGATGATTGGGTCAGAATATCTCTAAAACTGCAGCTCTTGTGGGGTGTTCACGGTCTGCAGTGGACAGTATCTGTCAAAAGTGGTCCAAGGAAGGAGCAGTGGTGAACCAGTGGAGTCCATGCTTTAATGGACCTGGGCTGTTTTGGGAGCAAAAGGAGGACCAACAAAATATTAGCCACTTGGTGATAATGTTATGACTGATAGGTGTGAGTGGTTCAATCTGCTTCACCAACACTGGGTAAAAACAACCTTTTAAGCATTTTCTGCATGGGTAGTCTATACTGAAAATAAAATTAAACCAGTACTTTTTGGTGCTCTTTTTACTCAAATTAGACCAATTTTGACCCCTGATTTGGATGTTTAAAGCCCATTGAATAGCTCCTGTCAGTTTTTTATTACTAGTATGCATATCGCCAATAGGCAACATCATATAATTTCTATCAGGGTCAAACACTGTTTTGATTTAAATTGTTTGACTGGTTAATATGACCCTTTGTCAATAAGTGGCAATATTTACCCCTGTCAAGTTGGTAAAAAATCAGTGAAACCCTCTCTCTCTACTGTCAGGTATAGTTTAAAATGTCTTTATTCACCAAAAAGCCAGTTGTTGGGTAAGTTTTTTGTTGAGACAGCTAAAAAAAATAATGAAGTAATGTTGGACCCATTAGCTATAGATGGAGACCGCTTGAATTGAGATCACTGACAAGAGTGCACCATCACTTGGCCAAAAGCAATTCACATCACTCCTCTAAAAGCTCCTTAAAATTCAGAGAGAGGGTTGCCATGATGAAAGTCTCTACAGAGTGTATCATTGAATAGGTAGCTAATATTCCTCTCATTTGTCATAATTTTAGAATTCCATAATATTAGACATATTATTACTTACCCACTCAGGAGCCAGAGTCGTAATATATTATCTACTGCTTGCCACTTTGAAAATTAAGAACAGCATAGATAATGATGTGTCTGCCCTTTACGAGAAGAGCAAGGCCACTGACCAAAATGGGCCCTCATAAAGCTGGGATTTTCATAGGGCACCACTCTCCATAAAGGCCTGAGGACAAAAATTTAGGGAGCTCTACCATATTCTTTTAAAATCTGTAAGTATGTCTATATAAAAACATGTAATTTCAAATAAATATTCAAACCACTGCACATCCTAATTTGAAACTCAAACCATCATTTCAGTTCAAGTTAACTGCATAATTAAGTGCAAGTAATAGGAAATGGATTAGTATTTTTAAACTTTTTGTAGCATTATTCATTCAACACGCTTTTTGCTACAAGCTACATTCATTCATTCACACAATCATGCAGCATTTGCTTTTTATTCTAAGCATACAGTCCTTTTGATCAGTCATGCATACACACTGATGGATACAATGCATTTGCAAGACAATTCTGGGCTCAGAATCAGGCGCAACGGCACTTTAGCAGAGGGGCTACATTAGTGAGGGAACCATCAACCCGATTAGTAGACCTCCCAAATCCCTTAGAGTGTAAATGAGGAAGCAAAGCTCTGAATCAAAAGTTTTGAAGTTTCTTTTGAAACATTTCTCCCACGATCACGATGGTAAGTGGTAAAGAAAGCAGAGGTGGAGGTGAAGGAGATAAACATATTTTTATGTCCATGTTGTTTTTGCTTTATCTACAGAGCGAAAGAGAGACTTTGCAGTTTTTGGGGTTTTTTTCATTCCCAGTGCATCATATACTGCTGTTTTTTCAAAGCCTCTGGCTTCTTATTGATATGTACCCGGTGCCCTTTCGCATTGATACTGTTATTTGCTGGGTTATGGCCACAGCGATACAGGTCTCTAAATCGCAACTCATGACATATGGATGCTTGTAAAGGACTTCTTGGTGCCACATTTACAACCCCAATTTTGAAAAGCTTGGGACACTGCATAAAATATAAATAAAAGCACAATGTAATGATTTGCAAATCTCATAAACCAATATTTTATCCAAGAAAGAGCACAGAAAACATATCAAATGTGGAAAGCGGATGTTTTGCTATTTGATATAAAATACAAGTTCATCTTGAATTTGATGGCAGCAACACATTTCAAAATGTTTAGACAGGGCAACAAAAGGCTGAAAAAGTAAGTGGTACTGAAAAACACAGCTGGAGGAACATCTTACAACTAACTAAGTTAATTGGCATCAGGCCAGTAATATGATCAGGCATTAAAAGGGCACCTTAAAGAGGCAAAAGTAATGACGGGCTGAGGTTCAGCAATCTGAAAGAAACTGCATGGAGCAATTTTAGAATCATGTTCCTCAATGTAAAATTGCAAAGGTTTTGAATATTCCAACTTTTACAGTTCATAATAGCATCAAAAGATTCTAAAATGTGGGGACATCTCATTGCACAGAAACAGCAGTAGTGAAGGTTACTAATGATCTTCTTATGGCTTCTGACAGTGGACTCATCTCTGGTCTTGTACTTCTAGACCTCAGTGCAACATTCAATATAGTCAGCCACAACATCTTACTATAGATGTTAGATTAGTCTGTTGGTATTAATGGGAATGCATTATGCTGGTTTAAATCTTATTTATCTGACAGATTCCAATTTGTGTATATAAACGAGGAGTCTTCCTCACACACAAAAGTTAGTCATGGAGTCCCACAGGGTCCTGCGCTGGGACCAAATCTCTTTATGTTATACATGCTTCCCTTAGGCAATTTTATCAGAAAACACTGCATACATTTTCATTGCTATGCACATGATACCCAGCTATATTTATCCATGAACCCAGATGACACAAATCAATTAGTTAAACTACAGGTATGTCTTGAAGACATAAAGACCTGGATGGCCTCTAATTTTCTGCTTTTAAATTCAGACAAAACTGAGGTTATTGTATGTGGCCCTAAAAACCTCAGAAACACCCTTTAACCCTCTAACCAGATACTTACTCTGGACGGCATTATTTTGGCCTCCAGTGACACTGTGAGGAATCTTGGAACAGAGGTTTTAAATGCACTAGCTAAGTGCATGGATTTAGGAATGTAAACATGATCAAGGTGACCTCGTGAAGTTCAAATTGAATAGAAAGGTGATTTAAGTGACTTTGAATGTGGCAGGGTTGTTGGTGCCCGACAGGCTGGTCTAAGTATTTTAGAAAATCCTCAAAAGTTGATTCTGTTCATCTGGATGTAGGGTTTTCCGTGGGAGAAACGTTTCATCACTCATCCAAGTGACTTCTTCAGTCAATCAACTTTTGAGGCTTTACGTACCTGGATGATTGAGCATGCATCAAGATATTTTAGAAAATGTCAGCCTACTGGGATTTTAAAGAGAATGGTCCAAAAAGAAAAAAATATCAAGTGAGCACCAATTCTCTGAGTGAAAATGCCTTATTGATGCCACAGGTCAGAAGAGAATGGCCAGACTGCTTCAAGCTGTTAGGAAGGCATCAATAACTAAAAAAAAAAAAAACACTTGTTACAATCAAAGTACACAAAACAGCATCTCTGAATGGATGATATGTCAAACCTTAAAGCAGATGGGCTACAGCAGCAGAAGACCACAGCAGGTGCCGCTCCTGTCAGCTAAGAACAGGAAACTGAGGCTACAGTTCACAAAAGCTTGTCAGAATTGCACAATAGAAGAGTGAAAAAATGGTGTTTGTTCTGATGAATTTTGATTTCTGCTGCAGCATTCAGATGGTAGGGTCAGAATTTGGTGTAAACAACATGAAAGCATGGATTCATCCTGCCTTGGATCAATGGTTCACGCTGTGGTTGTGGTGGTGCAAAGAATTAAGGTAGTTCTGAAGGCAAAAGGAGGTTTAATCAAGAACTAACAAATGACCTAATGTGGTGCACGGGGATGACTGGTTCAGATTAACTAACTATGGCTTTCAGTGCTGCAAGGCCAGACATATTTAACCAGCCATATCTCCCTACATAGGATTAAAGTTGAAGACTTGTGCAGAATATTTGAGTGTTTTACACTTCGCACTACCCATCTTGTAGCAGTTATTCTCTTTTTTCCCCTTTCATTCTCTGTGTCTTTGTCATTCATAATAAATGTTGTTATCATTCATAATATATTTTGTTCTGAGGGGACAGACTGAGGAGACATGATGTTCTATGTTGTAGATGATGAAACTGCAACGTAAGTAGGAAGACGTCCCTTCCCTGCCTTAGAATGACTCAAACAGGAAACAACTGAATGCCGAGATGCATATAATCAAGTAACTGTACGTACAGCTGTTACAGATATGAGAGAGTGAGGTGAAATTAAGGTCAAACTACATATGCAATTAATGTAGAGGATATATAAGCAACAAACAACACTGGGGGTTGCAAAAGTGTGGCCACGGGGAAGCAGCATCAATGTATTTGAAGTGACTAGACACCATGGGATGTCAGTGAAATTCAGCAAACATTAGTGATGAGTAGTGGGTAGGTACCAAGCTGAACTTTTAGGCAAGTAACTACACAAGAAAACGATGCCATTGATTGACATATCATGTAGTATTAAGTCCATTAGACGTTACTTATGCAACTGGAGCCTGGAATGTACATTATAGCAAAAAGGAAAAAACATTAACAACTAAGCAATGCCCAGCAGCTGAATTGCTTTATAAGTCTATGAGGCTTAATTTAGGATTTATTGTCAGGTTTTAGTGATGTGGACCCAAGAGCAGACGGACACAGAAGGATAGCGTTTGCTAGTTTAATAAAACACTGGTTATGAAGTTCAAGGAAATGTGCTGAGTTAGTGAATGGCTGGTTTTGTGCTTAGTCCAGTAATTCCATGAATCAGGTGAGAGGAAAGGTTCCAGGGAGAGCAGATGAGGCAGCATCTTAGTTCCAGGGAGTGAGCTTGGGACAGCTTTGGCTCCTGAGGATGTGAGGGTTAGTGAATCCCTGGTCTGATAGCAAGTAGTCAGTGGGTTTGGTTCCTGGTCTCCATGAGTGAGAGTGGGTCAGGCAGGTCCTTTGGCAGTTCCAGGTGGGACTCCTGGAATCTAAAGCAAAGCAGCAGAAGGAAGCATTAATCGATCCAAAAGTAACGACAAGTAACGTGACTTGACGTAAAGGCCTGACCATGACTTAAGTAGACCTTCTGGATGAGACATGGGACACAATTGTGCAGCCTCCATTCTGCCCAGCCATACCCACACCTAAAGACAGAAACACATGATTAAAGATCCAACACATACCCAATAGAGAGAGAGAGAAAGAGAGTTAGCGAGAGAAAGCGGGAGAAAACTGGATGGCAAGGGACCGTGACTATTGTGACCCATGTACTGTATGCACTGGTTACTTTATCAGTTAAGAAATAAAAAAAAAGGCAAAATGAAGGGCTTCCTAGTCCTGGCCCTCATACTTCTGCGACTGAATATCTGAACCAAATGAACCATATATCCCTCTAAGCTGCACGCTTGCATGTGCGCTGCATAGTTTTGCTGCGCACACGTGCGCTGCATAGACTTCCCACGTGCATGTACGCTGCATAGATTTGCTGTGCGCGGAGGATGCCGAAGCAGTGCGAGATTGCGCAGGAGCGCAGCTTAGAGGGAACACTGCCTGTCAGTACCACTTTTGATTATCCATGTTTCCTTCCTTCTCAAAAAATTTCACCTATAGCACCATAGGAAACACAGATGGTTTCTTGTGATTTTCCTAACTAAAGTAATAAAGCAGCCACCATTAAATAAAAGTAACCCACCTCTAGTAATCTATAACTTTAAGTTTTAATGTATTCACCCTCCATGCAGTTGTTGGATATATAGACCAAAACTGTAAATTTGGCCATTTCAACATGTGAAGCCAAAATTTCCTGATTATGGGAGTTGCCACCTTGCAATTTAGCAACAAGAGTCAGTAATGTTATAGGGTGGAGTCATGGTATCTAACTCCTGCCCACATAACCTCTGGGACAACGAACACCCCCCCACCCACAGACAGACATATGCCTGATTAGTACTCAAAGCTGCCAATCGTGAGGTTACACCCCAATTTTACAGCATTAAATTAGTAATTCAAAACCAACTCATGAGAAAGGAGACCATTTTAACTGAAATCAGAATAATAAGAACTACTTAAAATACCACAAACCATCTTTAGGAAAAACTTATCTGAGGAGAACTTTTTCTTTTTTGTTTTTTTTTTTTTACTTCATCCGCTTATACAGAAGGGGTGGGACTTAGGACCTGTATTGTAGCCAGACAGCAGAGGGCAACAGAGACATTTTGGGTTCACTTTTGGGAAGCCATCCGTTCATTATTATTATTATTATTATTATTATTATTATTATTAGTAGTAGTAGTAGCAGTACTTTAACCTGTCCTGTCCAGGAGGTGACGCAGACTGCCTGGGCACCCCACAGCCTTCATAGAACATCAGAGACCCAAGACAGCCGTGTGCCCCTCTCCAAGGGAAGAGGACAGAGGGCCTCAGGAAGAGCACCATTCACCAGGGGGCGAGAGCCCTGGAAAGCCAAAGCTGCAGCCAGCCAGCTCAGGCAGAAGCCAGCCACCTGAAGCACAAGTGGAGCACAGGCCACTGAGTCCCACAGGCTTGGGACCCATCTCAACCCCCAGCAGAAAACCAACCAACCCCCAACCAGGGAGGCCTGGGAGGCCCAGGTGCCCCAGACCCCAACGACCCTAGTAGCTTCACGCTGAGCAGCAGGGAGAGACTTCCCCTACCAGGGGGACCAAAAGTTCTTTTAGATGTCAAAAAGGACTTCCCAGATTGCCCTCCAAAACTACATACAGGAAGGAATTTTTATGCACCATTGAAGGTGTCCCCAGGAGAATCATCAGTTCCCAGCATGGCTTCAGCACCCAGCAAATGAATGCAACTCTAATCCGTTGTATGTGGATCTATATGGGGTGATAAAGGCCCAAGGCAAAGAAAATTAAGGACCCAAACCACCTGAGAAATGGCCTCTCCCTTCAGCTGTGGGATGGGAAATGAAGCCTGAAGACCAGACAAAGAGTCTCACTAGAAGCTTATTTCCTCAGGCCATCAGAATTCTTAATGAGGACAGTGCCTCAGGCCTGCATGGTGGCCCTGTAAGTGAAGACGGGGAAATTGCTCTATACCAAGTGTACTCTCAGCACTTCCTTGAATAATGAATGCATCATCACTGTTGCCCTAATGCTGTGAGCTTGCCACAAGCACTGCATCTGTATATACTCTACCTCAATATAAATATTTAAACCCACATGATGTTACCTTTTTCTCTATTGATTATCACTTAGCTGCTTTACTACATTTGCTCTTTTTCACAAATTCTTATATTTTGTATGGTTGCTCCAGAAATTTGTACACAGTCAGTGGTAAAGGAAGGTTAATATTTCCCAGCTGTGTTATGGTGCGCTTGCGTCGTGTTATTTTTCAGTGGCATCGAGTGTAAATGTGACAACTGTGGTGTCGTGTTTAAAAATAAAGTACCCAGACTATTTACTGAGGCAATACGGTGCCCATTTGACTGTGTCGATTGAATAAAGTGCAAACATTTCATTGGATGGGGCTGTGAGCTGATAATTAAAATAATTAGACCTGATTTTGTAAAGATTATACATCACACACTCAGCAAGTCAAATTGTTGCAGCATAAATTGTGTAATTGTGTGCTGTGTCACTAGCTTGAGATAAAATTAATCATTCCCACAAATTCATTGTTGCAGAAGCAGAGGCGAAAAATATTCTGAGTTAACGAGAGCATAACTGAGAGTGAAATTAAGGGTAAATCTGCAGCCTGCTTTTACTGTATACCCTTATTGCAAAGAGCAAATGAGGCTATAAAACTACTATTATGCATTTGCACTGGATTTATCATTGTGTTACAAGCTAAGAAGTACACACACTTTGCAATATGTAGGCTACAAATATAAAGGTGAAAAACTGCATTTGAGAGAAATATTTTTAAGGTTTTGAGTGGAATCTCCCTTAACATATTAGACGAATGAGACTAAAGAACAAATAATCAAATCCAATGTCAAAAATTAGAATGCACAAACACTACACCTAAATCAGTTTCTTTACTTAGAAGAGGTTGTGTTGCTAGAGGTGAGGTGGGGCATTGTACAGGTTTGGTTCCAATGGCACTGGTTCAGTAAAACCACTCAGGTGTATTTACAAATACATACAGGTTATTTTAGGGGGAGTCACCACAATTCAGTTTCTTCTGAGATCCAAATGTGTATAAGTCACATAATAGGCTAAAGCATCATATACTAATCAGTCACCACACTGAAAACAACTGCCAAGTATAGTGTCGATCCTCGCGCTGTTGCTAAAATAGCTCTGACCTTTTGAAGCATGTCCATGGAGTCTCTGGGGTTGTTCTGTGGTTGATAATGCTCTGATCCTTTTGGTGCTGTGGGTTGGGTTTTGGGGCCTGAGTGGATTGGGCTTGTTCCTGCATCATGCAGTTGCTTGACTGGATTGGAATCTGGGGTATATTGAAGCCTGGTTGACTCTTTAGGATCTTTATCAGGTTGTTGAGCAGGTTTTTCAGCCTGATGGGAGCACTGTCATGGTGAGGAAAGCTGGAGCTTTTCTGCCTCTCCATACAGACCCACTATTTAGAAGAAAAGATTTGGGTCATTTTAATCATTGAATTCAGGGGTTTCATTCATCCATTTCTACAGATGAATAAAAACACCCAGCCATGCAGTATGCCTTTACGAACATTTGTGAAAGAATGGGTCATTCTAAAAAGATCACTGCAGCAACAAGCAACTGAGTTGCCACTGCTGCAGCAAGTCAGTTCATGAAATTTCTTCCCTCCTAGATATTCCCCCAGCAGCTATAAGCAGTATTACCTGCAGAGTTCCAAACCTCTTCTGGCATTAAAAAAATGTACCTTTGGCTGCTACCTTGTATTCTCCCCAAGGGGTCGCCATAGTGAATTAATCCACATGGGTAATCTGGCAGAGGTTTTAAGCCAGATGCCCCTCCTGACACAAGCCTGCATGGTAAGAGGGGCTTGTGTCCCAATCTGGAATTAAACCAGGGACCTTTCGCGTAAAAAGCAAATGTGTCAACCACTACACCACCGGGAAACCAACATAAAAACTGTGACCTGGAGCTTCATGGCATGGGTTTCCATGGCCAAGAAGCTGCATAATAAGTGTTAGTGGTATACCGGCAGTCACTGCCATCAGTGTTTTCTATGGCTAAGTTCATACTGCAGGCAAAAGTGGTACAAATCTGACTTTTATGTCCATATGTGACCCATATTTGATGTTTTTCATGACAGTCCGAACGCAAATCAGATTTTTTTCAAATCGGATTCGGCCACTTTTATATGTGATCCCAAACTGGATATGCATCTTTTGTTTTTCAAAGTGACCTCAGACTGAATGGTCATGTCACATTTCATCCTACGTTTACATCATTGAAGTGAGGCAGAAGTCATAATTCTGCGCCGGAGGAGGCGAGATCAACTGTAAACAATCCACAAAACAAGCATGGCGTACACTGTTTATAGAGCTAGTCATCAGTCTTCTTCTGTCCATCACTTTAGAGCAGAGATTTGAGCATTAAAACCCGCAGTGTGAACATAGCGAAAGTTTTCATATATCATTTAGACCAGGCGCCCTGCCCGTCTTTAAGACTAGCATAGTTCCTTTCTGCTCTGGGCCTGAAAATGAGCACTACTAGTGTATATATATATATATATATATATATATATATATTTAGATATATTTATATTTGTTGTTGTTGTTCCTACAGGGTCAAAGGAAGAAAATGATGCTGGATTTGTCATGGTATTTTCATTGCACTTTTCAAGATGTGAACATGACTCTATAATGGGTGAAATCAGAACAGTTCTCATAACTGTGCCCTAACCTCAGAGAACACCTCTTGTTAATGTTCTTATGTCTTTTAGCTCTCCTGAAGCCAGATCATATTTCATGTTTTTATTGAAAAGAGTGCCCATTTGAGTTCATAATCGCCTCTGCATTACACCAGGGGCCATTTCTCTGTTACGCATTTCTGATTTATGTTTCACTAATCTCAGCTTGTGGGCTTGCATAGAGTGTGAATGTAGCTAGTGTCTGACCTGGATATCTCTGAGCGTTATAGAGTACTACAGGGAGTCTTGGGATTTGAGAAATTGTGTAGACGGGGCAGTACTGTGAGTATACATCTATTGTTAATAGGTCCTCAGCCCTGAGGGTCTCCTTCAGGGGCACGTTAGGGGCTGCAGTAATCTATTAGCTCCAACTTACTGTCATTGAAAGAGCAAAGCATAGATACTGAAAACAAGGTAGTGTGTCAAATTCTCTACTGTATACTGAATATACAAAGGGAGGCCCCTGGGGTTGGTGGGGGATTTGTCTAGTGCAGTGACTGCAGTGTTGTCAGTGAACCATGTGACATTACATTTTTTTGGATTTTGCTTGCTTTTTTTATTTTCCATGGTCCATCTGGGGAAGGTTTGGATTCTGTGTTGAAGTGGACTTACTTGTGATTGTTTTCCTGAGTGTAATTTGCACATCAGGGAGAACGTTCCAGCTGTGATGAAAGGAAACTGATTCATAATTCATGAAGTTGTAAATGTTGGTGCAACGGGCTAATGGGATATGCGCTGTTATGTAATGAAACAGCATAATGAAATTTACGAATATTGTATGACCCTTTAAATTGGAACCAGAGTTTTTCAATAAATTTGAAAGTTAGGCTATGCATGTCAATTTATTTCATTTTACAAGAATAAAATGCAGTCAACCACCACTGTGTTCAAAGCAAGGTGTTCTTTAAGAATTTATAGCTACCTGGCAGTTTGAAAAAAAGTGGTATTACAAACAACCAAACTTAATTCTGAAATATCTAGTCTTCCCTTGTCACTGTCAGTGTCTACAGTGGAAATAATTGACATTCTTTTGAAGTGACACTTAAGACTCAGTTCCAGCACAGGTCAGACATTCTTGAAAACTAATCCATTAAAACTGCAAGATAAAAATAAAGGTAGAAGAACAGATTAGAGAGAAAAAGGGGCATAAAGAGTGGGTGAAAAACGACAGCACGACATAAGCACAAGCATGCTAAGAAAGCGCAATTTCTTTGTTCTAACGCCACACACAGGAAAAGGCCACATCAATGATGTTGGCTGTTTCCCACAAATAGCATAAAAGAGAGAGGGAGAGAGCTACGCGAGAAGCGAGAGAAAGAAAGCGTAATCCATTTGAGATTCTGGAAGGGACTCAGTCCTCCCTGTCACTCGTCCATCCTTCCCAGGAAACACAAAGAGCATTATGCATGAAGCCCAGAAGGTCTCTGAGCACGCACCATGCTGTCGCCCAGCTCCACCATACAAAGTCACTCTGACACTATTTCTCCAGGAATTCACAATGCTGCATAACACAATGAAATACATCCAAATCAATGAAGGGTTAAGAGGTGATAATTCTTACAGCTTTCAGCTTTGACCACCTCCTCAGCACTCCTATTGAAGTGTGACTAACAGCCAGTCACCTTTCAGATATGACATCTCTTTCCCTGTGGGTAGAGTTTGAATTAAAAATGGCATGAGGAAGATATAAAAGATATTCAAATGTATTGTCCTTTTCTTTTGAAGTCTCAAAGTGCTGTCTTGGATTTTTCAGATTTCTGTGGATTTTCTCTTGGGTGGAAGTGCAAAACTTCCTTATTCTGCTGTAAAGTTTTGTGAAGAGATACAAGATAGGGATGTGGCAACCACCCAAACATTGTGCAGGTGCCTTTTGCAGATAAAGTTAGGGTAAAACCCACAGTAGGGAGGGTAAATAAAGAAAAAGATAAAGGCTGAGTCAGATCATATGCAGAACAAGCTATGTGATGGCATGCCCCGATAAAGAGCTGAAACAAAACAGAGCTGCATTCACCTTTGTGTATATATTTTTTTCTAACACAACTACTGGCAGAAATGCCGGTGTGTCAAGCAATCTGGGACAAAACCAGTCAGATCCCAACTTTCTAGACATTCACATTGATGCCGACATTTTTCAGATTTCAAGGGGCATATTTTATCTTCTTTTTCCTTTAGTCGACTGCGTAATGGTTGTCTGGTTGTCTATCAGTCTGTGTTAGCCATGCAATGGACTGGCAACCTGTCCAGGGTCTACCCTCCTTCGCCTCCTGCTTCATGGCAGTGGGGGTAAGCTCTGGCCTCCCCACAACCCTGTATTGCTAAGCAGATGAAAACAGAAAATGAAGCATTTGAATTCTATTTTGCAATTGATATTCATAAAATGGTTACATTTTCATTACCTGAAAGACATCCTAATGATAGAGAAAGGTTGGCACATTGACTAGGCAGATGCAAAGGTACAACAAAGTACATGCACCACATTGATTCATTTACATGAACACCGGGAGGCTGGAGCCTATCCTAGTTGTCAAAGGTCAAGAGTCAGGGTGCAGCCTGGACAAATCAGTCCATTACAAGGCTCAGAGTACAACGCCATCTAACACTAATGTGTTCACAGGTCCAAAAAGCATTTCAAACAGATTTACGATACAACAGTTACATGACCAGTATCAAAACTGAAGGGAATAATTTGCCAGTTTTTAGTTAGTTTGTTTTTTAAGGAAAATCATTATGAGGCAGAGCAATTTCTACTGACAGTCTAATCTGGGTAAGGCTCCTGAACACCATATTCACTTATGTTTCAAATTCATGCTATTTCTTTGTTCAAAGTTTTAAACTGTTTAAAAGTTAAAAGTTTTTTTTTTTAACTTCAATACAAGCATTTCAGGTCAGATTATAGATCCAACTGCCATATTCTCAAGGTCCTTATTTGAATGCTAATGGATCCCGGTCACTCAGGATGTTAGAAAACAGTATTAATTGACAAAAACAGATTTAAATTAAATGGGTGAACTCCAATGATGTGTGCCAATTAGTGTCTCGAATGAGACATTAATTTTGTTTGGGTAAGAAGTTTAATTATGACAACCATCCTTATGCCCTATGATATTTTAACAGTTATCACTCATCTTACAGCAAGATATTTGCCTCCCGGTTTGTAAAAACATGCTCTTCCTCTGTTTATATGGTTTCCTCCCACAATTCAAACATGCAGGTCAGGAGGATTAATGAATCCAAATTGCCTGTAGGTGTGAAGGTGAAGATATCTATTTTATTAATTATTTAAGTCTTTGTCAGCATCCAGTAATTTATCAAGGTTTTCCTTGTCTTTCCCAATGAATGATGAGATGATTATATAAATCATATAATCAGTATTAGGGTCATTATTGTCATAATTAACCAGAACAGGTAAACTCAGAAGTAGACCCAGATGACAACTGTGACACTTTTAATGGATTTTATCACAAACAGAGAATGACAACAATTGGCAAGATAAACTGGCAGGTAAGTATACTAATGGGCAGGTAGGGGATGGACCGGGCTGGTAAATATTCTGGTATTGATGTGGAGAATGGGAAGGCCGGTAGGTACTTCAGATAAGTGCTTCTTCTGATAGATGTATTGAGTGGGCAAGAAGGTAAGATTTACGGGTAAGTACTTTCTTTCTCTGCAGAAAAACTGAGAGGGAGTCTCAGGCAGGTATGTATCCTTTTTCTTAGGAGAGAGTTCAACTCCAGAGGCCTGTACTACAAAGCAAGTTCAACATACTCAGGATATCTGTTATAAGCTTCACTTACGCTAACACTGGAAGGTGGTTATCAACACGTAAGTCAACCCAGGGTTTATCAATCCAGCTCGGAACATGCGAACACAAAAGTGATGGTGTTGGTAGCATCTGACCAATCAGAAACATGGATCTCCTGGCAGCAGAGAGACGGATTTTACAAAGGAAGATAAAACTAGTATATGAGAAAATATAAGAAGGTTCCACAAAGAATAAAGACTGAAATAAAAACAGCTGCTGCAGATTAATCATCCATATGAGTATCTGTAACAAGAAAAGCACTGTAAATTAGTATCGTATTAAAAGTGCTACTGTATAAGCACCAGAAAAGATCTACTATATTAAAGTTAAGCCCAAAGTTAAGCCAGGAGGAAAAGTTGGCAAAAATGCCAAATGTTTGAATTAAACTGTGTTGCAGTATTGAAGACACAGGACAATCTGACATGTTGCGATTGTTATTCCCTTAAAATAGTGTTTAGATGTGTGTAAGACAGCTTTAGTTTTTACTCCTTCAGCTGCAGTCCAAGTAACAGTATGAGAGCAAATAAAGAACATAAAAGTGAAATTCAACTGTAGGTTTAGTCTACAAATCAGAAAAGTACAAATAGATGTCTTGTTCTAATATCATAAATTAAGGCTTACACCACAATCATATTATTGCAAAATTGTTTGCATCTAACTGGAATAAAACCAACTCGATGAATAAAGCTATGTCTAAGAATCTGTACTCTTTACTGGTGTTCAAATATTTTTGACATTAATGTTAAATGAATAAAAATGTTAGACCCTCCAATCTGTGCACAAAGGTCTGAGTCTGATACAAGGGATCTTCCAGAATCAATTATACTATTTTCCAGAGAACTAATTGGTCAGTAGGTGGAGATTTCATACTCGTTCTTCTCCAATCTAGACCTTAATTTGCTCTGGAGCAGGTTAGGGCTGCAGCATAAGTTACCATGGTGAATAAGTCAACCACCTTTCTAGAACTGAAAGCCCAGAGATAACTCTTATGATACCTGGATAAGCACAAATCCTGTTTTGTCATACAGGCCTCAGAACAGCTGCAACCAGGAAGGAACACTACAAGAGTAAAAACATTCTAGTGAAGAACAGTAGACCAGGCCTGTTCTTGAATCAGCTGCAGGTAATGAGAAGATAGATAACAGGTGTAGCAACTGCAGATGTCACGCCTCCAGCCAGGACTCCAGAAACGGGCGGTGACTGCTACATTCACACACTCCCACTCACAGAAAGAAAGAAAGAAACAAACAAACAAACATAGTTGACCTGCCAGGGCCATGAAAATTATATTGCTTATTTACTATCTAAAAAAAAAAGTAATTCATTACACTACTCATTATAATACGTCTCTGTCACTCCATAAATTGGCCTGTGGTGCATTGTAACATAATTACCAGTTAACAGTATAAATGGGCTACATGAAAAACTTGTAACAAGGAAGGAACTTGGTTGTTCTATACTTTGGAACATGTAACACCCATCACTCCAGAAAATGAATATATTTACTGATGTTTAGACTCTCACATTTGCATATCTTTTTCTAAAAAGGCTGACAAGTAAAAAAGTCTAAGTGATGGCTCAGCTTTGCAAAAGGCTGAAACACACATGTCACTTAGAATTCTACTGTCACACCACAACCCAAGCCAGTGCAGACAAATATTGGTTTTGTGTCAAAAAGCTACTCGAAAGTTGGATGTGTTAATCTTCCTGCTAATGGCCTAGCAAAGGCCTCCTTAGTATTCTGTCCCAGCCTCCCTCTACTGAGGGTGTCTCCACAAGGTTAATTAGTGGAGGGTCCCCTGAGGTTCCCCTTGCGATGGGGGCTTAGGATAGTGGAGGTGCTTCTACACAAACAAGGTTAATGGAGCCTCAGATAACTCCCTTCTTCTTTTTCCCTCATCCACATGGAGAGTGTTACTGTGTCTTATTTATTCATCTCCCTTTGAGGTGGAAGGCTGTTTGCTCAGGAATTCTGAACTGTAAGGTATTAGCTATTGTAATGACATTTGCACATGCTTGTGGTCATTGCTTATTTAAGTAATACTTCAGCTGGCAACAGGATATGGCAGCATGGTAAACAGCCAACTGCTATTTCCAGCGATAAGAAGTTAAATCATCATGTGTCAGTGTGCAGAAACAGTAGCAACAGAAAACATTTTCACAACAGAAAAATGCATTTGGATATCATTTTGCCCAGAAAACCATTTTAGGAGCCGTCATCCATCAATGATCTTGCAGCATAGCAGTTTTTCTGATGTAGGCAATAATGTTCTATTGAACTAATCCTAAACCCATGGGTGTATATGCCATCATTTCCCAAGAGACAGAGGCAGTAACACAATGCTTAAATCAAAGAAATAACACAAGAGTGAAGGAGGGCCTTTGAAGGTCACTGTGTCACAAAAAAGACTTTGCATCAAGAGTAAATGTGAGTCACACTCTGAATCGCACCCTTGAATAAAGTGTGCCTTTAAGCCATTCCCTGAGGCGTATGGTTGAGCACACAGCACTTTGCCATGCATGCCCCTCTTCCCACCTTCAGTGTCCCAACCTCCTCCGACCACATTTGTGACCTTCGTCAGGAAGAACATGATTTATCATACCAATATCCCCTTCCATTGCTTTGATTTCTCTATTGACATTTCCCACCATTCCAACTGCATGCATTTTTTTAAAACCTGTCCTGGGATGGCAAACACACATCTGCAGACCGTGAAGATACTCAAAACAGACACTTTATCTACCTGGAGCTTATGTGCAACAAAGATGTTTACTTCATGTTCCATGTGTTTAGAGGGCAGGCCAACATAAGTTTGTGTATCTGCCTGCAAATCTTCTTGTCCATGTTGAGATAGCACCTTCAGAGAGAAAGTGATGAGAGGCACCCTGCTGTTACTTTGAGGTCACAGGCAAAGAGGGTGCTGGTGTGCTGGAGGTTTATGAGGGGAATGAAAGGCAGGAGGGGAGAAGGTAAAAGTTTTAAAGCATGACCCAGTCCTCCTTTGGTGACGAAGGTGGCACAGCATGTGCTGAGGCTTGTGAAGGAATCTGGCTCCTCTTACACTCATATGCACATCTAAGCATTTTCACAGCCTCTGCTGGCCTTACCACTATGGTTCAGAATGTTAGTGTTTGTTTGTGGGGTGGATGTGAATTTTTGTGTGTCCATGCGTGTGTGTTTGGTTTTGTTTGGATTATGAATTCCATGCTCCCCAGTGCAGTGAGCCATGCTGTGTGTGATACTGAAGCCTGAAATAAAATAGGGCCATCTATTGAAGCCAGCTTTTTAGATGTCACCCCTCCTCATGCTGTTGAAGATGAGAGTTTGTCAACATTTGTTTTCCTTTGTGGGAATTCAAGAAAGCCTCTCTAACCCCCTCCTTCTGCACTGCAGCAAAACCCCTTAATACACAGGATCTACAATGTATCACCATTGTTGTGACATGCATTTACTCCCATGCATCTGTGATTAGCAGATCAGTTACCTCCAGGAGTGCTTGGACTTCATGTAATATTGCAATATTTTATCTCTCCTGCTTTGATCAGAGCTGGTTATTTCCATCCAGGAAACTAATGCAAAACCTGAAGAAGCATCACACACTCACACACCCAATACTTCACAAGCTCTGTTTGACGCATCTGTCTTGAAGCATGGGACTGACTATGTTATTCCACAACACATTAACGGAAGGCCTCCAGCTGAGTATGGCTGACAGACATCTGGGGGAGAGAGATAGCTAAGATGTGGCAGCGCCTGTTGCTGTATTGATTCCCTCTCCAGCACTGACATTCAGAGCAGACACAAGCCAAGCTTTGGCAGTCTTATGTTCTTGGGCTGTTATGGATTTTACGATGGAAAAGTCAAAGTTACGGAGGGTAATGCTGAGGTATGTCTGTCAACAATGGGGAAAAGTCTACCCTGCTCTTCTTGTGGAGTAAAATATGTTTACTGCATCATAATCTTTTCAAACTCTGGGAGAAATGAGGATAAAAGGAAGGTCTCGGACTCATGCATATGCATTGCTGTGACATTGTGAACTCTAAGGGTTAGGACAGAAAATGATGACTAATTATGTTTGCCGTCTGTCATATCAAAAGATTTGCTGAGCACAGGGTGACAATGACCCCATCCCCTCTTCACTTTCTCTCTTTGTCTGGTCTCTGTCACTCTCAGCTCTTGGTGGCATCTTTCTTGCCTATTCTAATTTCCCTGTCAGGCAGTCTGCTTGCTGTCTGTGTGGCTAAGCTGCTAGATTCCTTGCTTGTTGACTCAGCAGTTAAGTGCATTAATTCCCCATCCCTCTCACTCTGTTGGATAGGAAACAAAACTGTTCTCTGGCTAGCTAAAGCCACACAACTCTATACATAAATATATGGTAAAACAGCATCTAAAACTTTAGATTTCAGTTTGATCACAGCTCTGTTGCAAGCCTCTAACACTTACTTGTACAACTTGTATGCACAGCTATACCCTTACTCTTGCATGCACTGCCTGTACTTTTAGCCTCACTGCATCATATACATATATTCAGAGAGGTCAAACTTGGTAAGGTGGTGCTTGTCTGTTTCTGCTTTTCTTAAAGGCTAGGAGATGAAGTGTGAGTGCCGGCAGAATAAAATGAACATGCTTATCTGCATTAAAGTGTCCAGGTTCCCTGTGAGTGTGACACTGACAGACATAGAAGCAAACCTTTTGAATGCTTGTAGTTTCATCTTTCTCTTTCTTGTGATCTGATACGCTGTCCAGCCAGTCACATTAATGAGAAGGGCAAAGTGTTGCTGTCATGGCCTCATTGACGTTTGAAGAGGGTCCTGCAGTCAGGATCACTGTGCAGACTTCTTTTTTGAGCTCACATGTGAGAAGTGTGGTTAACAGGCGGGTCAGAGAAAAGGGGACACACACACAGAGGAAGGGGCAGAGAAAGGAGAAAGAAAGAAACACAGGAAAAGGCAACAGCGGGCGAGAAAAGAGTCAAAGTAGCACAGTGAGTGCAAACAGAGAAAGAGGGAGATACCTCAGACGGATATAAAAAAAAAAAAAAAAAAAAAACCCGGGGGGG
>VUQH01006355.1:9026-35616 GCA_015106775.1 Etroplus canarensis | reverse complement strand
TTTTTTTTTTTTTTTTTTTTTGTATTTATTATTTGTATTTATTTATTTAATTTTTTTGTTTTCTCTTAATTTATTTTTATTTATTTATTTTTTATGATGCAAGGGTATGCAGTCTGTGTGTGTAGTGGGTATATGTATGTATGTGTATATGTTATGTGTTTGTGAAATAATTTTGAAAAAGACAATAAACATATTGGCAAAAAAAAAAAGTTCATCATCTAGTAGGGCCGCACAATAGCATATATTTGTCAATTACTAAAACTGAATCTGATACTAAATTAAACTGATGTTAATTCAGAGAGCATATTGTGATGGAAACTGTAGATCACAAGCTTTAAAAAAAAAAAAAAAAAGAATTATCTTGAATCAGCAGACAGACAGAAAAAAACTGACCTGAGTGCATATCTCTACTAGCTGTCTGTAAGCAGTAGGACTGTGGGACACCACACTGCCAATGGCTGAGGTAAGAAAGGTGAGGCAGGTGGAGTTGTTGGGTTCTGTCGCCAGCCTTCTCACACCTGACTGACTGCCCACACAGGTGTGAGTCCTGCCCCCTGCTGTTAAAGTCATCAAACGCACCAGGATACGAATATCTGCCAGACCCAAGGACTCCAGTCCATTAGACTGGCTGTACACTGATGCACTGCAGATGAGGATGGAAACAGAATCGTGAAACCATTTGGTAAAAATTACATAAAAGTTTGCTGATATTATAGTCATACATACTTTGAGGCAGTCTGAGACAGTGCTCTCATCACCATGCTGTAAGCAAGCAGAATCTGGGCGGTGGACGTGACTCTTCTTAAAGCTTTAAGTCTATCATGAAAGTCCCTCAGAGACACTGCCTGCTGTCCTAGGCTCAAAGTGGTTTTCTGCTCAACAAGGGCATTCCCTTGGGGAAAAATACATTTAAAAAATTATTTCAATTAAAAGGACAAAATGAATGGCACATTAAGACCTAAGAACACTTGTCCAGTGTGGGCGTGCAAGAAAGTCAAATCACTAGATCCAGTGAGACATCTGGGAGTAGTGTTTGTGTTTTAGAGGTCCAGCTATGATAAGTGAGTGATGAATCACTATCTCACAGTGAATATAACTATGTTCTCATCCTAAGGTCCTACTGCCAACATGCACAGAGGGAATGTGGGTGTGTTACAATTGTAAAAATGTTACAGACCCATTCATTACAACATAAAACAGCAGATGGTTAGCTTCTGAGTATTTGTGACCTAATTCTCTCTATATGGCTGGCAGTTTATTATATGCAAGTGTGCAAACACATTATTTGTATTTGTGGTCTTTTGTGGTTGGTTTGATGCCACACAGTTGCCATGAGTAGTAAAGGTAGATCTGCTAAAAGAAGTAACTAGAAAATCACAGTCTTCAAAAATTTGATTATTGTTAAAAATGTAATTCACCCTCATATTTAAGGGTTTGTGCTGATATTGAAACAAGTGCCGCCCTTGCATGTATGTTTCCTAATGTATTTTTTCTACTTATATCATGTCATAAGTGTTCTTGTATTCCATACTGACTACAAAAATAATTTAATCATAATGTATTTGGTAAATCACAGGAATTTGTTCTTTCTATACCAAAACTAGTTTTAAAAAATACCTTTGGGAACTTCTGCTCTTGGGGGAAAGGCTGAACAGTAAACTAGTGCTCCAAGTGGATCTGGCTCAGTAAAGGTAATGGCGTCTGGTACCAGCTTGTTTTCAGTCAAACCCAATGGTCTGAGCAGGAGCCCAAAATCTTCCAGTCCTGTCAATTTGTCTGTGTCATGCTCATCTTGGTGGCTCATTTCCCAGTCATCTGAGCAAAGAAAGGACCATTCATATTGTATATTCATTACTCACTCATTAAATCATTGTGTTGTACCTCACTTTATAGTGAAAAGGACCTTCCATACCATCAGAAGCACTGTCCATCTGACCAATCAAATCTGATGTCAGACCTTTAATCCTAAAGCAAAAGGAAAACACAACAATGATGAAAATTGAGAACAACAGACAGTAAATCCAAAAGGTTTTATTTTATACAATGTATGTGAAATATGTCCCATGAATCCAACATTTCCCATATACAGATTATCTGCTGTACCTTTCATATTTGGAGCTTGGATCACTTGCATTTGCAGCCAGATACTTTTCTCTGCATGAACTGCAGAGGAGGTAGAAGGGGAAGTTCGATCCACACTCCCCTTTAAACCAAACATCCACATAGGCCCCAGTGCTGTCGTAGCCCTTACGTGCAGCACTCTGCCCACAGCCTGGGTGTCGCCGTTTTACGTGATTGTTAAACTGCAAGGTGAGAGTGTTGCACAACTCACATTTAACCATCTGGCTGTGTTCCTCTCCGGCCTAAAAAAGAGTAGTAAAATGGATGATAATATATCTGTGTAAAGACAATAAGAGAACAGTCTGAGAAAAGTCTAGGAAAAGCATGCATGCATGTTTTAAACACACTGTGAGAAATACAAGCCTAAGCATAAATAAATACCAGGTCTACATGCATATCTAGTTTCAAGTGGAGCAGTTTTAAAGTTTTAACAAATGTTTGTTAAAGTTTGAAAGAGATCATTTTTTTCATCTGTGTTTAGTGATAGTGTGCCACCTCCACGATCTGGAGAGTCTCTCTCTCCAAGCTGAAGAATGAAGGGGTGAGCAGATCCTCATAGCTTTCTTCATGGTATGGGTCATCCATATAGCCCAGCTCTGACTCTTCCTCAGCAGAGTAGGGGTGAAACTCTACCTGCTCTGGCCAATCACTGACAGATGTATGATGCTGATACAGCTGGGGGAGAGGGTTGGGTGATGGCAAGTCTGAAAAAATTATGTTTGATATGAAAACAATAAATTAAATGCATTTTTGCCAGCAATTAAGCTTTTAGCACAATTTTAATCTTTACATTACTGACCTGCCCTTCGAAACGAGGTCCTCTGAGTGGGGCCTGAGCGTCGCCGCCGTGCTGGAGGAGGTCTGTTCCTGGTGAGGTGGACATCCAAAAAGTTCTCCCTCTCTATCCAGTCCAGCCCTGGCAACAGACTAAACAAAATAATACAGGCTATCACTATACTGATTTAATTGAGAACAATACTAATGCAGAAATATCAACAAATAATTTGTGTATGTTCATCAAATCCCTCACCTTTCACTAGTCTGACTGGTGAGGCGCTCAGGACATTGCACTGTCTCTGGCCCATCTGGGGATGGGGTCTCAGGAACACGCTCTGGTCTTGATGACTCTGCTGCTTGCTGCTCCTCAGTCAAGGGGTGCTCTAGCATCCAGCTGGCCAATACTTCAATGGTTTGCGAATCCAAGTCACCTGCTACATCTGAGGGGACCACAGAGAAGTTAAATTGTCAGAGTTCAAAAAAAAAAAAGATTAATCATGGAGTGTTGCATTGCTAATTCATGTCAGACATCACCACCAGATGATCATGCTGCTGTTCATGGTCAGAGGTCACGTTGGCCCATATGTTCTGACAAATGTACTGTGTGACATGAATTGAAGTCAAATCTGTGATAACAGCTGAGAGAGGCTAAAATCTGGATGAAAAAGGGTGGTGCCAAAAATGTGACGATTATTATTTGTGCAATGTGTAAATGTGAAAATATTGATACAACTTCACTTGTTTACATGCTCATAGCACAGAATGTGTGCACCACAAGTATGCAAAATATGCTGAATTGTTTCAATTTTACCATGCAAAACTTCACTGGAGGTGTCATTTTTGTGAAATTCCAAACAGCAAAAAAACAATTTTAAAATGTGCTGCATAAAATCTATACCACAAGGGGTGGGGAGAATCTGAAAACTATCTAGTAACTTATAACACTCCACTGAGGAGTCACTGAGGTATGGATTGATTAAAGGCAAAAAACACGTTTAAAAAACATGAGTTGTGTTCTACATTGGAAAGTCTCAGCTGATGTCTACAAATGAACAGCAACACACTTAATCCTAATTAAAAATAATTATTTAGACCTCTTATCAAAGAAAATTAATTTTGTCAAACAAAAAACTACACTTTCCCTATTTCAAATAATACAGAAAGGCTGCAGCACGCAGTAAAGGACAGGTATGTTGAAGATACAGCACAAGAAGCAAAAAATGTTGTGATATCAGACACACTATACAAAGCAGTACCTGCTGCCTCCATGGCCCAGTAGATATGTCTCATAGAGAATCCCATTTCTAGCAACCGACTGGTGACAAACATTTGTGTCCGTTCTGGTGATTGAGGAGATAAGAAAAAAGTGCACAAAAAACAGAAAACAAAAACAAGCCCACAGCTCTATTTTGGAAATTATGTGCAGAATTTATCAGCTAAATAAACCACCACATTTTTTTAAAATTTCTTTACGCTCTCTTTTACAAGTTCAGACTATGAAGAGCCTCTTCATCTTATTTACAGAATACCTTTTAATTGTGGGTTTTTAGATAAATAATCAAAGTCACAAATCAACTAGCCTTTTAATCCCACTGTATCCTAAGATATGAAGCACGGAGGAAACCTTTAATCTAAGCATTTACTGAAATTGTTCAGAATACCACCAACATAAATGACGAGGAAAAACAAAGGTGCCTTTCAAGCATGCAAGTGCATGCATGCATTTGATAGCTTAAACATCTGGCTAAGAGCAGAGCAAAACACATGCTGTTTTGATCAGAAAATCTGCTGTGACCAAAGACTGAACATTTAAACCATGCAGAAGACAGACAATTTCAACTGAGTTATATACGTTGCTCCTTAAAATATTAGCACATTATATTAATAGCAAGTTTCAGTATGAGGCCATCACAGTGAGAACAGTAGCTGAATATGAACTGAAAGCCTAAGATATTCCCGCAATGTCACTGATCACAGACTTAAAATTCTGATTTTTTTTTTTTAAATTACATGAGTTTTCTCTTGTGTGCCTGCTCTATGTCCCATCATTGTCTCTGTGTTTGTTCTTACCCAGGCTGCTTCTGGCCTGTGTGCTGCAGGGACCAGGTTCCATGAAGCTAGTCTGCTGTTCTGTGAAGGCATCACAAGAAGCAGAGCTGGCAAGGCTGAAGCAAGGGTGCAGCACGGGGGGAGTGCTAACCAGCCCCGTAAGCGTAGGGAACCGAGTTAGCACCATGTGCCTAGAGGAAGCGAGGATACAGTATGTAGAATAATAACACAGCGGAAGCACTGCTACATCAGCAGTTTTAAATCTTGGCAAGACATTTGATGTATTAAATATATGAACACATATTGTGAGCTTTAATCATGCTGAGTTACTACTTTTAGATACCTAAAAATCACAGAAACCTAAGCATGTAATCTTGTACATACGCTACATTAATCTGAAGTCTTTGGTCAAAAGCTTTTTCTCGTTCTTGTCAAAATTACCAAATGTTTGTGTTTTATCTGCAGTTTTAATACACATCACTAAAGCCGTTTTCCTCTTGAGAGCAGACCTAACACTGACACTATGGTCAGCTGGCTGGGTTAGAAGAAGAGGAAAAGCAGGCAAAGATGCAGCCTAGGTTAAAGAGAGTGCAAGTAGAAATCTCTCACTCTTTTTTCACATACAGTATATCCTAACTCACCCATTCCCTGGACTTCAGAATAGCTGTTGCTGCCAAAAGATACAGGTCTGTAGCAATCAGCAACAACATGAAGACTGACCATAACCCTAATTATTTTGATTGTGTTCAAGTATTACATTTCTGATAAGTTACTGGACTTATTTTCATGTGCATTGCACAATATAATTTAAATCAAATTAATTTATGATAATCATAATCTATACTCACTGTAGGAGGCTGATGGGGAGGAAAGGGTTGAAATTATCAAGACCGTCAGCCTGAAGGTTTGTTGGTAGAGAGGATGCCAAGTCAGTATTAGAGGATGAGACAGAGGCTCTGTTTGATTGGCCAAAGATGGCAGTGCCTTCTGAACCCACACTATACAAGGACACAGAGCTTGAGGACTTGGAAATAGGCTGAGAGGACAAGTGGTGGCCTGATTCTGCAAGAAAAAAGTGAATATGGTTATATGACAGCCAATTTCTTGCCATACTATTTTTATTTAAAGTCTAAAATTATTGAAGACAAGTCCAGGTAAACATTCAAATCTGTCAATACAACTAGGTGAAGTCTTCATAAGAAACGTGTATGTTGAGATTCAAGTCTATCAGGTCTGAATGGTGGTCATTAACATGCTATAGTAGCTTTTACCATGTAGCTATAGCTTGTTTAAAACTGTAGGCAAGGTCCTTTAATGAGGCTTCATGGTATGCAAAACTGGCTTTGTATCTTAAGTCTAAAAAAGTCAATGACATTGCCAACTGTTTTCTGTCTAGTATATATAAAGATCCCAATACCTTTGTATTCTTTGTCTTCCTGCAGTCCCTTAACGGCTCCTTTGTATATCATGACTTGAGCTCTCTCCAGATCAGCTAGAGACACAGTTTGTTTGATGGGACAGGGCCTGACTGCCCACTTCACCATACTCTGCACCACATACTGCAGCACTGATCTCAGCTCAGCACTTTCATCCCATTGTTTACAAGTGGCTTTAGCCTGGTCAGAGTTTGGGCTGGAGAGGGGACTCACTGAAGGGTTGGGAGGCTCGTGTTTTGGCACTAGAAGCAGATCTGACAGTTTCTCACAGCTAAAAATGACAGTCAGGGATTTCAAACCTCCAGTGAGAAGGTATGAGACTCTAACTGCCCTAAGTTCAAGTGCAAAGGCATCCATTTTGGAGATTTGGAATGTTTGGGGAGGCTGAGCTAGACAGGTGAACTCTTGTGGGTCAGCAATCTTTGTGGCATCTTTGGTTGAGGATGGTGATGGCAATGAGTCACTCTCAACCTTCTGCTCATTTTTTCTTTCATCTTCTGTCAGCCAAGTTGCATCATCTGATATGTCTTTATCCAGGTAGCATTCTGATTCTTTCATGTTCTCCTCAGAGTATTTCTTTCTCAGGGGCGCACAAGCCCCTAGCCACCCATGTTCCTCCAGTAGCCCCATCAAATATATCAGATCTAACAACACAGATGGTTTGAGGCCTCCGAGGCGGGCGACATCACAGCAGGACATATCACAGGGATCCAGTGAGATCATCGGTGTGTCGCTGGGTGACCAAGAATTCATGGAGCTTAGTTATTGGGAAGGATGGGAAGAACCCACAGATACAGCATGGAGTGACACCAGGACGGATTCAACAGGGATTAATGGATTTAAGAATGAAGAGGAGGAAGAAGAAGAAGAAGAAGAAGAAGAAGAAGCAAGAAGAAAGTAAGATCAGAGGGGTAAATGATGAAAATAAAGTAAAATGTTAGACAAACTGCAAAGAGAACGAAAAATAAACTGACAGAAAGGAATAGAATAGAGTCATACACGTGCTGAAAGGACCAAGACAAGAAAAATATAAGAATAATTTAATGGAAGTTAATGAGAATCATCATTTAAGAAGTGTAAGTAAGCGGAAGTAAAATCAAATTTTTGTCATACCTAAAAGAGAGGTCTGCTTCCTCCCACTGAAGTTTGGCCAGAGAACTTCCTTCTTTGAGAACACCAAGCACAAATGCCCTGCGCCCACTGGGTTTGTGCAGGCACAGACCTCCAGCGCGGAGACCACTGTCCACTCCTCCAATCAGAGCCAGTACTGGCCACACTTCGGTGCAAAGAGCAGCCAGCTTTGCATCTGACAGGGGCCGACAATGGGACAGCATTTCCTTTGTGTTATCACTAGCAAGGTCTTTGTCGTTCTCTTCCTTCTCATTGTGTGATGCACTGAGGCCTATAGAAGAACATAAGACAGTGATAGCAAAACAAAGAGAAATATCCTTTGGGAAATTTGCCTTATAAGTACATTTTCCCAAATTTTATGAGTTGCCTTTAATACTAATATTAAAATCATGAATTCTTTTCAACACAGTGCACTGAATTGAAAGAAGCTGTACAGAATAACCCCTAGTTATTTGTTGTTTGCCAAGCATTCCTTTCACCATGTGTTCCATTGCACTTCAATTCTGACTGACAAAGTATCATCAAAGGACTCCATTCCTAACTTAATTTTAATTTCACACTGTGGGAAAATAACGTAAAACCCAAACTGGCAAAAATAGATTTGAGTAAAGGTACTGCATTGATTGTGACAGAGGATCAAGACAAAGGGCTTTAAAAGATTAGGAATATGGTACAAGTAGCAGGGGTTAGTAATACACAAAACTGACCGACAAGTATATTTGTGAAGTGACGCAACCAGTACGAGAAAGGCAACTTGTTTTGAAGATTAAATTATAACATTATCTCTTTCAAATAAAGGTACTAATGTTCATATACTGTAAATATTATAAAAGAAACTATGTAAAGCTAAAATGACTTTGGCATGTAAAATATTTCTTGCCAAAACATGTGCTTCCAAAGCTCTGCAAACTTAATTATGGCTTCAAAAGCACTTTGTAATATAAAATAACTGATATATTATGTTTCCTCATTGTTAATGAAAATACTCTTACCTGAAAATAGACACACTGAGTTTTCTTGTACTAACAAAGTATCACTTTACTTTTAATCAAAACTTAAGCAAAGGTTTATTTATAAATGATCAATTTAAACATGTGACAGTTGTCTAAGTGTGTGCACCATTTTTACTGAAGTTACCTGAGTCATCCTCTCTCAGCAGGGGACCAATGAGCTCCAGGTGGGTATGAATGTACTGGTTGATGTGTGGGGACCACTGGTCACACTGGTGTAGTTGACGCAGCAGCTGTACTGTTGATTCCAGCAGCACAGTAGCCCAGGGACTGCAGAGAGGCTCCCCAGGGAGTAGATTACTGGGCATACCTCTCATCTGAAGGTCATGCAGTGCCACCTGAGAGGAGTACTGAGATAGAATTGTTTGCACTACAAAATATTACTGAAAAATATTATGAAATATGTCAGATTTTGTAAGTTTTCATGTATAGCCCATAAAGCAATTTTAAAGCAATTATCTGTTATTTATTCCTCATTTCACTATACTTGCAGCTGTTTATTCTTTCTTTCTTTAATTTAAGAATGGTCTTTGATGTATCAAGATCCAACTATTAATGTTATCCACAGAGATATTCTAGTCATACTATCATAGTTATATTACTATTACAGTCCAACGGGAGACAATGCAACTAGTTCAAGTCAAATCTGTGAGTGCAAAGTATCAAGTACCTTCTCTCCAGGATTACCGCTGTAGAACATGACACAAGGGTACAGTTCTGAAGCGACTACATTTTCAAATGCCAGCTTTGGTTCCTAGAAGAGAAACACAGACACATGAAGATTAAAAAAGAACACAAAACTCAGTTTGAGGAACACAGAGTGTGAATATCTGATCAAACCTTGTCATTCTTAGCAAATGATACAGTGTGAGCCTCCATGTCCAGGATGCAGGTGATGGTGTCACCCTGTGTAAAGGAGGGATGTGTGCGGACCAGTTCCCCTCCATGGTACAGGTTGCCACTATAAGCACGATACAGCCACATGTCAGTAGTTGTATGGTGGTTGTAATCTCTTACTGGCCAGCGTGAAACACCAACACACGTGCCCTCATTGCCTCTGTTCTCTTTGGTTATGTGGAACTGTGGAGAGAAGCAGCATTAAGTGGTAAATGCTAATTTGTAAATATTAAAATTAACTAAAATTTTAACTGTTTAACTGAGATCTATGTACAGAGAACACTAGTACTTACTTTCCATATAAAACAGCCAGAGGTAATGGCAGTGGTTGCCAAACCGTAACCTTTCCCTCCAGAACCGTGTGAGAGGATGTTCCCACTCTCCAGGGAACAGCACACTAGTTTGTGTGGGTCAAAGGAAAAGTCTCCAATGGGAATACATTCATCATAGCTGCCTGGATTCTGTAAGAACAATGTGTTTGATACATCATCAAACAACCCATACCTCAATAATAAATACACATTGGAATGTAAAGTGGTACTGGCAATTGAAAAATGTTAATTACAAACTTTCTCTGTAGAATAGAGCAGGCAGTAACTGCTTCATGCAACACACTCAGATTAATTTCATAATTCCAGTAAGTTGTTAAAGAAGTTAAACTGTCTTTCAACTAGTAAGTAAAAGTTCAACTATAAATAAATAATCAGATTAGAGAAACACATTTTTAAATGAGACGCTCAATAAATATAATGAATGATAAAATATTACAAACACTTATTTTATTAAATATTCAAGCAACATTATTGATGCAATAGTTTGATAATTGAGTGTGCTTGTATATTTCTGTCCTCTACCACTTTTCATCCCACCCTAGCACCAAGAACAGGTCCATCTGTTCCATCAAGTAGCCCTGCTGTTTTCAGTTTCATTACTGCCAGGAGTGCATTTCATGTTGCCACAAACACAGCACACAGCATCTTCTCTTGGATAACTGCATTCCTTGGCTATTTTCAACAAAAAAGGAAAAACAGCAGCACTTCTTTTCTGATATTTTTATGTCGCTTATGGTTGGCTGGTTTCACAGATTCTAAATGCATTCATTTGCATTTTAAGCGCAAAATGCAGGCTTACTTATGCAAGTACAATGCATGCATGCTGTAATTAAAAAAAATTGCAAATTAAAACAATAAAAATATTGATAAATAAGAACAAATAAAATAAGTTTAAGGGCTTGTATAACTTCACTGACAGGTAATCAGAGTGCAGGGAAAGTACAGTACAGTAAATTTACAAGTAAAAAACATAAAAAATGCTTATGCTTAGGTTGAGCAGATGAGCTAAAGCTTTATTACTATGAAAGATAGTACATAGCATTAATAAAATATTACCCCTGTGTCTTTTTCAGCTGTTTCTTCATGGCTCCTCTCGGTTAGTGGTTCCTCCCACATATAAACAGACAAGAGCTGAAAGAGTTGTTTAACAATCTACAAAAAAAAATACAGGGGAAATGTTGGTGGATAATTAAATCACTATTACCCCTTACAATACATTAACAACATGTCAAACCAGCTTGTGACGTTCATTATGAACACTAAAGTATACTTGACCTAATTTACTTGTCACTTTAACTATACATATTTACATCGTACCTGTTCAATACAAACAGGCTCAGAACAAGCAGGTAACAGTCGTTCTAAAACATGGAACGCCAAAAGCTTAGTGCGGAGGTTCTGGAAGCGTGGAGATCCTAAAAAGCAGAGAGTCATGATATTAATTTACAAGTAGTGTTTCACACTGTTAACAATATTAATGAAAGGTTTTTTTTAACTGCCTTACCTAAAGAGCACTTGTGTGATATAATGGCCATGAGTGGATCAATCCATTTGATAAATGCAGAAAGTCTGTTCATTACTCTCAATGACAGTACACGCCTCAGAAACACCAAGAAATCCGCAAGCTGAGATTCAACCACTTTACTGTTTTCTACTCCTAAAACAACAAAATAGAAGGAAGAACATGCCCAACTGAATTACTGAATTTCATTTTTACAAATGTCAAATCTACCCCAAACAGAATCAGCCTTGACACGACAAACACACACACACACACACACACACACAAACACACACACATATACAGTTGAAACCAGAAGTTTACATACACTGTGTAAAAAGCCACAAATATTTTTTCTCACTGTCTGAAACTACATCAGACTAAACTTCTCCTGTTTTAGGCCAGTTAGGATTGCCAAAATTATTTCTATTTGCTAAATGCTGCATTAATGAGAGAGAATATTTTAGAGAGATTTTTATTACTTTCTTCGAAGTCAGAAGCTTACATACACAAAGATTACTATGCCTTTAAACAATGTGGGAAAGCCCAGATGAGGATGACACGGCTTCTGATAGGTTAACTGACAACATTTGAGTTAACTGGAGGCACACCTGTGCATGTATTTTAAGGCCACACTTAAACACACTAATTCCTTGTTTGACATTTTGGGAAAATCAAAAGAAATCAGTCAAGAGAAGAGAAGAAGAAGAGAATTGTGGAGCTCCACAAGTCTGGTTCATCTTTGGGTGCAATTTCCAGATGCTTGAAGATGCCACATTCATCTGTTCAAACAATTATCCACAAGTATAAACAACATGGGAATGTCCAGCCTTCATAGCGCTCAGGTTCTGTAATACAGAGATGAACGTATTTTGGTCCGAAACGTGCGAATCAACCCCAGAACCAAAGCTAAAGACCTTGTGAAGATGATGGCTGAAGCCAAATGGACAATGACCCTAAGCATACTGCCAAAATAGTCACAAAGAGGCTTAAAGACAACAAAGTCAATGTTTTGGAGTGGCCATCACAAAGCCCTGATCTCAGTACCATAGAAAATTTGTGGGCAGAACTGAAAAGGCGTGTGCAAGCAAGGCGGCCCACAAACCTGACTCAGCTACACCAGTTCTGTCAGGAGGAATGGACCAGAATTCCAGCAAACTATTGTGATAAGCTTGTGGAAGGATACCCATAACACTTGATCCAAGTCATACAGTTTAAAGGCAAAGCTACCAAATATTAAGGAAATGTATGTAAACTTCAGACTTCGAAGAAATTAATAAAAAATCTCTCTAAAATATGCTCTCTCTCACTATTGCAGCATTTAACAAATAGAAATAATTTTGGCAATCTTAACTGACCTAAAACAGGAGACGTTTAGCCTGATGTAATTTCAAACGGTGAGAAAAAAATGTTTGTGTCTTTTTACACAGTGTATGTAAACTTCTGGTTTCAACTGTACATGCTAATTATTATATCTAAATTTGCCGCACCAACTAGATTTGTGTTCTTGCAGTAGGAGTCCAGATTGGTTTTCTCAGCTGTTCCACTCTCTGCTATCTGTTGCTGGTGGAAATTGCGCAGGATGTTGTGGAGTTGCTCACACAACACCTCCATTAGTGCATGAGACACGTCAATAGGCAGCAAATCCTCACAGTAGCTGTGAGCACAGGACAAATTGTTATGCAAATATTACAAACAAGAGTAAATTAAATAGTAGTTGAACTCTTGAATGTTTTGTTTTTATACAGTCGCTTCATCTTCACCTTGCAGCAACAGTCAATATCTGAAGCAGGCGGGCGCAAGCTAGTTTTACAGCTCCACTTAACAGCACAGAACCAGATGCTGTGGCTGCAAACCAGCCCTGGTTGATGAGCACACAGTTGTTGGTCAGTGTGGAAAGGACTTCCAGGATGCCACATTTGATGATCAGCACCAGATCCACTGGTTGGTAAGAGAAATTCAGTGCAAACATTGTAGCAACTAGAAGGTGCTGGCAGGAACCTGGAGTATCATAGAGATAATATCAAATAAACACACAAAATATATAAAGAATTAAAAAAATGCAATAATATTCATTTCCTAGTTGTGAAAAAAAATGAACCTACCTGGATGTTTTTTCTCAAACAGAACCCTCTGTTTAAGAACACGTACCACCTGCTGGTAAAAGGTGTGAGCTGCTGACTGTAGCTCTCTTTGCGTTTCCAGAGAAGCTGAGTTTGTGCCACACTGCATTGAGATTAAACAGAATGAAAAAAACAACATAATGGAAAAATAGCTATAATTTCAAGTGTTTTCCTTTCTCCATCTGGATTAGAATACATATTAATTCCCTCTTTCCCATCTTTCCAAATGATGAATAAAAATCTGAACAAGGATTGTGATAGTGTACTTAGATATACCATGTAATGCTGAGTCTCATAATTAGCTACAGAGTGAGAGCCAATGATTTGTGTTCCTAAGGCAAAGCATCCAGAGAGGAACTGCAGTTGCACAGACTGCAGCAATATAGGAGACTGGCTGGATGCTGTGGATCCACAGCTCTTTTCTTCCATCTTAGACAGGAAAGCTGACATCTGACACAAGGCCTCCAGGCGCATCTGATCAGAACAAAGACAGAGTTTATGGTTAGTAAGGGCCAACCAGTTCATTTACAGAACCATTTTGGGCCAAATTTCCACAACAGCTAAGTGGTGGTAGATCTTGGGCACAATGCACATCTGCTGTTTTGATTCATTTAGATGCAAATGTGCAAAAGGTGAAAGGATTATCCAAAGTTTCATTTTTTTTTACAAGTGTTTTGTACAATCACTCTTAGCCAGTCTTATCAAAGGTCTTCTTTCACCAATAAACAACTGTGCCCATCCCAGTAATGCATGATGACAGCATAACAGCAGAAAGGAAATCACAGATAGGTCCATAAGTTATTGAACACTGACACAATTTTTGAGATATGCAAAAGACTTGAATCCGAGTATTAAAAAACAATGCCTGTATTTAAAACTATTTTAGCTTGTCCCATTACTTTTAAGCCTCTCAAAATGGGGGGCCATGTATAAAAATGACTGTAATTCCTGAACATTTAATACAATTCTTTTGTCAAACCATCTGACTAGAAGGAGCAAGTCTGCACTTCAATCCCATCTCAATTGTTTGATTTAAAATCCTCTGTGATGGTCGACAGGTAAAATTATAAAAGAATGTGTCATTCTACAAATACTTATTGACCTAACTGTTACACGCTGTATAAATACTTAAAGAAATTATTTCAAGAAGTGAATATGAAATGCTTCATAGCTGTTTGATTGTAGGTTTTGAATAATATAACCAAAGTGTACTTCTGGATCCACATCATTATATTAGATACAGTGACTCAAACATGATGAAACCAATAAATAAACAAATAGATATTTATATTGCAAAACAGCAGTAATAACTGATTTCTTGTAATGTAAAAGAAAAAAGAAAATCTTGAATTACCTCAGCCCGCTGTTGCTGCTGTAGAATGGCAAAAGTAATAGACTTCAGATCTGCCTCAATACAACTCTGTCCAGCCGAAAACATTGGCGAGAAGGAAGATAAATGGGTCAAGTTTCCACAGACAAAATGAAACACTTGGTTAAGAATAGGCAAAGTGTTGTTGCCGTAGTGGGACATTGTGGTGGAAGGGCTGATACACTGCCGCAGGCGATCCCAAGCATCTTTCATAATCCCCAAAGAACACAGAGGCAAGGCTAGAGAAGACAGACGAAAAGGATACATTCTGACATTTTCTTTGTGTTTTCTTGACATTTTTGTAGTTATGTATGAAGACATGAACATGCATATATATAAATGACAATGTCCCAATCATTTACCAGATAACGAAATTCCCATTTCATGTAAATTTTTTACATCATCTACCCTTAGAAATTATTCCACCATGACATGCAACAAACTGTTCTGTCTCACTGCAACGATTCTAATATAATTACAATAGGCAGAATAGTTTAATAATGTTTTAAGTTTGTCTTAAAACAGTTAATTTCCCATAGTAATACAAATGTCATAATTCTTCCTGTTTATAATGTCTGCTACAAATTCCATTCCCAATGTTAATTTAAAGAAAAGGTTGGAGTACAAAATCCCAAATCCTTGTTTTGTGCAAAAAATGTTTTCCTGTTAGCTGTCAATAATTTGAGGCTTCTGTTTCATTTAAGCACTGCTCAAAAAAATGAAAGGAACACTTTCAAAACACATTAGATCTCAATAGGAAAAAATCACGCTGGATATCTATACTGATATGGACTTCGCAATGTGTTAGGAATAAAAGGATGCCACATCATTTGATGGAAAGGAAAATTACCAGCCTACAGAGGGCTAAATTCAAAGACACCTTGAAAAGCAAAGTGAAAAATTATGCAGCAGGCTAGTCCATTTTGCCAAAACTTCACTACAGCAACTCAAAATGGTACTCAGTAGTTTGTATGGGTCCCAAGTGCTTGTATGCATGCCTAACACTGGGGCATGCTCCTAATGAGATGATGGATGGTGTCCTCAGGGATCTCCTCCCAGATCTGGACTAGTGCATCACTGAGCTCCTAAAACAGTTGAAGGTGCAACCTGGTAGTGTCAGATGGACTGATACATAATGCCCCAGAGGTGTTCTATTGGATTTAGGCCAAGTGAGTGTGGCCTGTAGAGGTCTGAGCATCCCTCCATGGATACTGCCTCCCCAGATTATCACTGACCCACCATCAAACCGGTCACACTGACGATGATACAGGCAGCATAACGTTCTCCACGGCTTCTCCATGTCTGTCACACGTGCTCAGGGTGAACCTGTTCTCATCTTTAAAAACCAAAGGGCACCAGTGATGGACCTGCCAACTCTGGCATTCTATGGCAAATGCTAATCAAGTTCCATGGCGCCAGGCAGTGAGCTCAGGCCACCCTCATGAAGTCTGTTTCTGATTGTTTGGTCAGAGACGTTCACACCAGTGGCCTGCTAGAGGTCATTTTATAGGTCTCTGGCAGTGCTCATCCTGTTCCTCCCTGCATAAAGAAGCAGATACTGGTACTCCTGATGGGTTAAGGACCTTCTATAACCCTGTCCAGGTCTCCTAAAGTAAGTGCCTGTTTCCTGGAATCTCCCCCACGCTCTTGGGACTGTGCTGGGAGACAGAAACCTTCTGGCAATGGCACGTATCGATGTGCCGTCCTAGAGGAGTTGGACTACATGCGCAACCCCTGTTGGGTCCAAGTATCGCCTCATGCTACCAGTAATGACACTGAGCCGAGCAAAATGCAAAACTAGTGAAAAAACAGCCAGAAAGATTAGGAGGGACAAATGGCAGTGTCATCCACCCGTAAAAACCATTCCTGTTTCGGGGGTCATCCCATTGTTGCCTCTGTAGTGCACCAAAGCAGCTGAAACTGATTAACAACCCCCTCTGCTACTTATCCAGATCAACATCCCAGAAGTCTGACCCACTTCATGCAATACTCTGATTAAAAAGCGTACCTTTAATGTTTTTAAGCAGTGTAGTAAAAAATTCCCTATTTGTACCCTCTCTTAACCATCACTCAGTACAGAAAACTTAAAACTGCAGAAAGTGTAGGATATGATATACTGATATTATTCATGAACTGAACACACATTTAAGACTAAACCTTTTCCACTCACCCATTTTATTCCTGGCAGATCCAGAGGAGTTTTTGGACTGGTCAGACTAAAAAAAAAAAGCAGTAGATCAGTACTGATAAGGAGCTGTACAGCCAAATTTTGGTACAGTGCAAGGTTTACCTGTTTTCGTCCTTTAAGAGCTACTGAAAGGGATTCTGCTGACAATTTCCTGAAAGTTAGATGTTGTGGATATTTAATGCAAAAACAGCTCATACAGAACAAAACAGCAATAAAACAAACACACACTGCATACCACAGTCCTTACCTCCCCCCAGTATTCACAGCTTGAGTATTCTCCCTTTCACTGGGTTCCACCCAAGCAGGCCTGACCCCCAGCAAGAGGAAGAGACATTGCGACACCACCAGATGGCAGGCAGCGGGAAAAGACAAGCTTTCCTTAGATTCCCCGTGCTTCTCCCACTGCTGCTTGGAATCAGGCTCTCCCTCTGGGCTGGTGGGGCTCTCCATGCTGCTCTGAAGGGTGGAAGTACCAAACGACTCATAGACAGTCACATTCTGCTGTACTTGCATGGCTTCCCTGGTGGCCATGAATGATTCTAAGACTTCTGCAGGGACATCACAGAAAAGGAAGAATTAAATTCGATGATGATGATGATGATTTGTGTGTGCGTATTTTTCATTCTGGCCCTGTGTGCAAGGTTTGTTGGAGTAAGGATAGAAACAGAGATGTGCATTTCTAACCTGACAGATAAATACGACTGTTTCCAAATCTGTCCTCATCTGCAACATCTTCCTGGTTGTGATTTGCTGTAGGTGGTGGGGGTACCTGCACCTCCCGGTTACAGTGACCTACTGATTGTGGCTCATGCTCCTTTCCCACCTGCTCCACTGAGGTGCCTGGCTCTTGCCTTTCTACATCAGGACTTTGGGGAGACTGAGAGATCTGCAGTTCAAATAAATGTATTAAATACACCATTGTTCTTATTATTACCTTAAATTTAATTTTAAGTTAAAATAAATTACGTGAAAAAAGAGGAACAATTATGAATAAAAATGCGGCTAAGCACAATTATGCTGTATTATTTACATGAAACATTTTAAACTATACATCACTATATATTTATTAAAATTAATCCACATTAAATATATTTATTAGTTATACTGAAATGGTACCTGTTTGGTAGGTGCTTGTACCTGTGACATCCTTGGAGAGTTTTTAAGGGTGAGCAGAGCACTTCTGATTTTATAAATGGTTTCATAGACATTGAGCATCATCTCACAGGGCTCATATCTGTCTCAGAAGAGTGGATAAACAGAGTGAATTGTTAGCATTGTTCCACACTGCAGGTTACACAAAAATATTTCATTCACATCACTCAAAATTATAATTTGAACAGAAAAAATGGAACATATTAGGAGCCCTTTCAATGTGTATTAATAGCCCTTAAAGTGCTTAAGTAAACTGACCGGTCCTGCAAACAGGCCTCATTCTGTAGTCCGGTGTGTTTCAGGAGGGCAGCCAGACAGCAGCGAGAAACAATCTGCAGCAGACAATCAACTGAAGAGCCTCCACTCTCCCACTCTGCTTTCACAGAAAACAATGCAGATGAAGTAAAACAAATTCTCACAAAAGAAAATTAAATGACCTTCTGACCGGAATGCTAAAAAAAGACAATGTAAATATAAACAAGACTTTCAAAACTGGCTGTCTAAATTAAGCGGTATTTTTACAATATCAATTTCAAAATTAAGATAAGTTAATAAGAGTCAAGGAAGCCATATACATGAAAAGGGAAAGACCGTCTCTGAATCGAGGAGGGGGCCTAAGGGTACATCTTTCGCCATCTTACAATGCGGTGATTGCAGCCATTCCCCAACTCTCTGTGGATGGTACTCATGGCCTTTGATCAGTGGGCCTCATCGGGGGTTGTTTGATCAATTGTCATGAGAATTTGCATTTTAATGGCTAAGGAACTGACCAGCCCATTGTCCCCCAGTGGTGATAGTTTCACTCAGTGGTGATAGTTTCAGTCATTATGCAAATGTACTGTTTATAAGGTTGGGGAAACCTGCAGTCAGTTGAGACTGAAGAAGTCACTTGGATGAGTGATGAAACGTTTCTCCCACGGAAAACCTTACGTCCAGATGAACAGAATCAACTTTTGAGGGGTACTACTGATACTAACTTTGAATTTAAGGGCAGGATGAAAAAATTCATAAACCTGCCAAAAAAATACATTTTTGGCTTTAATAAATGATCAAGCTTTTAGAACCAAAATGTTCTGACTGCTCTCATAAGACGGCTGCTGTGTAACAAATGATTTCACTGTAAAACTGACTCTCTGTGTGGCAGCTCCTGACTCCCAACTGATCCTGTCTGTGCCGTGACTAATTGTTCATCCATGAGACGTACTAAACCAAACTATATTACCTGAAATTGTTCCAAAATAAAGTGTGTTATGAGCTCTTCTGCCTGTGGGAGAGGTACACTCACTTCTCATGTTAACAATCTGTCAAGGGGGTCTCACGGGAAATCAAAAAAATTCTATCAGAAACAAATGCCAAACAAAAGCACTTGAAAACCAGTTAAGAATTCAGTGAGTTATGATGATTTTAATGTTCACAGACCTCCATAAATGCACATTAGGAAATGTAGCTGCCCTCTAATAATATGGCAGCCACACTGAAGCACATCAAGAGGTAATGGAGCTAATACAGTATATTCTGGTTACGGGAAATAACAACAGTAAACATGTTTATTTTTACTTAGTGGTAGAAGTAAATAACACTATCTCGGGCATTTAAATATTTAAGATGGGACCAAAGCCACCCCGGGGCTATCCATTAGAACCGCCCCTTCCTGGGCACTAAGAAACAAGCAGTATTGAATTGATCAAAGAGGACCAGCCCTTGGGAGGTCAGACTCCTGCTGTCCACTTCTCATCCCCTCAGACTCATGGAGGCTAACTTGCCCCCTACTGCCTCAATAGATGTTGCTTGAATGATTTTAATCCGAATTTTATTCTAAAATTTCTGTTAAGAATAGAAAATTGCATTTCATAAATTATTTTCTCTAAACATTTTGATCTTACCCTTGTCTGACAAAAAACAGGGGAGAAGCAACCTCCTCTGTCACAATGGACTAGCCACCACTGATTCAGTTCCAGCAAATAAAAACGATATCCTTCACCCTGTCCTGTTTTCCAGTAGTTTTTATAACTCAATTTAAGAGATATTGGATACAGATAAAATTTTTCAGTCAAGCACATGAATAAAGGTACTTATCTAGGTCTCGCAACTGATTGCAACATTCCAAGGTTAATGAAAGTATCAAAGTATACTGCTCATATCTGTGTGATTATAAATGTTTTGCCCACAGCTGGCAAGCGTATCCCCAAACCACTTTAATTGATCCCTTGACTCTCCAGCATCTTGGCGAGATCATTTTGGGATTTTGCAGCATGGATGAAAATGTCATGTCTGCCTTTAGAGAACATAACTAGTCAAGAATCATCTGACGTCTGAGCATGATTTGTAGGAACGTGCAAATTATCTGTGGCCATCTGTATCCCATTTGGGTCCATTTGCACTAGTTCCTCGCACTCAGCAAGCACTGGACCCCCGTAGTGCCCGTAATGTTGAAGACAATATTTGAAGGGAATAATGTCAAAATTTCAGACAGAAAGAATGCCGCCCACTAGTTAGACACCCCCTGGTATCTTCCTGAGAAAGTGTCCCTAGGGTCTGTTTAAATTTCAAGGCCTTGAAACAATTTGACAGCTACTAAACACACATATACTGTGCCGAGAAAAATAGTGTACACCAAGCATTAATCAGCTCATTTACAATTGTTCTCATTCAACAGCAGGTCTGTTGTGACGCTTTAGGCCCATTGTTAAAAAATTAATATTATAGATCATTTTAAAATGTAACTGTCACTCACTCACTTGTGGTAAAAAGCATTACAAACAATACAAACAAACTGAAACCAGTACAGTTCCCATTTCTTTTTTCAGTTCTGAATGTATCGGGGTTTTTTTTTTTTACTAGGGAAGGTAACAGAAACATATACCTGAAACTTAAAAGAAGAAGTGCAACAAACATTTCAGTTCTATATCCTAGTTTGGCAGCCAGCACATATGGTACTCCAGTGAAAATACATGATTGTTTGAGTTCTCGTGGCATGCGTATTTTCAGTAGACTGTGCAAAGTTTGAGGGGGTTACTTCCAAACATTTGGATGAGCCTTGTGCTAAGCAGACCATGCCTAATATGTCCTATAGTGCTGCTGTCAATCTGCTAGCGTGTTACTACCATGGAAGTGTTGTGCTTGTGCCTAAGAAGCTGATATACTGGTATGCAACCTCACTAGGATTACTTGCAGTATACCCATATAAGGCAAGCGCTCCCAATTTGTCCATCTGATGTTCTCAAACTTGAAGCCCAGTAACTGGAAGGGTCAGACAGCCTGCAGATCTCTCCAGATTCTCGGAACAGTGGAAAGTTGCTCAGCCACTCGTGATGTCAGCCTTTTATCTCACTCTAGTTGGGCTAATGTTTAGCGGGGGGATAGGCCGTAGGAGGAGAGAGCCATTAGGAGAAAGTGGTCAGAGGAAATAAGCTGTAGTGGGAGTGACGGGGGCTGTGGCTTTTAAGAAACCATTTTATAAACATAGGCAGTCAATGCAATAACACTGAACACCATGATGGGGTAGAGTGAGAGAAGGAAATGGAAGCAAAATGTGCTTTTTCATTATGGTAGACACATGTGCTGCCTAAGACATGAATTGACAACAGTTATTTATTCTGCACAGAAAAAGGAGATGATTTATGTTCACACCTCAGTCCCATGAAGAAAAATTGTTCCATTATTTTTGAAGTACAGTAAGGGGACATGTTTTACAGACCAGTGGCTGTCGCATCATGTAAAATAAATCAAAATATGAGAGTCGGACTCTGAGGCTTGGATGTCTGTCACAGGGGTCAGGGTTGTGTAAAGATGTGCAAATGATTCATAGTTCAGTATGAGTTGGGAATGGACTCACAAACTCTGTGGGGGAGCTGTGCAAAGGCTTGAGTTCTACCAGCTTGTTCATGTGTGATCTCACCAAGGGAAAAACCACAAACAAGCTGCTGTACTTTCATTTTATGCCGTTGCGTTGGCCAGGAATGAAAGCATGGCTTATGGCAAAAAACCCACACTGTTCTTTGCAGTCAACTTCTGCCTCAACAACACGTCCACTGTGGAACCAGGATGCCTTCAAGCAACAGTCTGCAGAACCCCTGCTGATATCAAACTTCTATATCCAATAGGTTACGGAGAACTGTATTATACATATCCGGATTAAAGTAATCTAATTATAAAAAGGAATACATAAGATAGAGGAAGTTTACAGCAGTCATTTTATCATGATGTACATATTATAAATCCTTTTCTTTCGGCGCTAGTGTCTTGTTCTTGTGTTGTCTTTTCATTGTGCCTTTCTTGTATACTGTTTTGCACAATTTTGGATTTTTGCACTATGTTCATCTGGGTTAGATGAAAAAGGGTTTCGTTCTTTGCATTGTTTGCAACTATTGCACCACGTTGCACTTTATTTATTTATTTATTTTTAAATTTTCATTTTAAATTTTAAAGTGTGGAAGAAAAAAAACAACCTAGTCCTAGCTCTGTTCTTCGTACTGATACCTTCTGTCATCTGTCTATAGGTTTATATGTTGTACCAGGTCCTGGAGAAATGCTATCTCATTTCACTATGTTCTGCGTCAGCTATATGTGGTTGAAACGCTCTTGAATCTTATTTTCTTTCACAAAGAGGAGTACTTTTCAAAAAAGTTACTTTTTGCATAAAAATACATGAAACGAAAGACAGTGTGGAATAAGCATTGTGGTTTTTAAAGTGGGAATGTGTCAAACAGTTTGTGCTGAATTATTTTTGAAAATATCACACAGTGCTGGACTTACAAATAAATGTGTCAAAGGTGTTTGTTTAGTTCAATATACAACTTTTGACTAAAGCACTATAGAGAACGAAAAAGTCTTAATATCTTTAAATATCACAATCGCAGAGATACTTATTGTTTATACCCCCTACTAGCCTCATTAATTAGGATCAGGGCACTTCTCTTGGCAGTGTCACATTTTACTTTTAATTAATGATTTACATACTGTAGGGAAGATGAAGGGGGTGAGGAGATGAGGTGAGGGTGTCAGAATACATGAAATATCCTCCACTGTTCAGCTGCTAATTGTGCACGTGGGTGGTCTCTTACCTTCGCAGCGCCGATTTGCTCCTTGCGAAATTTTTCCAAGGGAGTAATCAAAACATCATCTGCATTCTGAATCTGAAATAAAAATCACAGAAAAGGAGAGATACAGACAGATGTCAGCCTGACTGAGAGATGTGATCTGACTCTGACACCTTCGGAGTCTTTCAGAGTAACTATTAGAAAGGAAAAAAATGTCACAAAAACCTAATCCAGCAGTCATTCAACTTATTACAATAGGCTTGCGCTACAAATGTGCCACACAGAAAATTATGACTGAGAATCATCCAGCACAAGTCAAATACAGTTGCATTGAGTCGAAATACAAGTGGAAGACAGAGCAATCGCATTCATTAATATCTCTTAAACCAGTGACAATGAACAATGTGTGACTGTGAGGGACCAAAATGAGTGCAGCAGATAGACAAAATAGAGTACTCAACAATAGTCCTGCAAGGCAGACAAAAATGGAGTGCGCTTTGATGCACCACTACTAACAAACCCAGCTGAAATATAACACAACACAGCAGATGAGGGAGCTTTACAAGTTCATCCTTCAATGCATTTAGATTTTTGAGGTAACTCTCTACATATTGGTAACCTCTGATGTGTCACAACAAGAGGAAAAGGTCTCGCTAGGAGCCTCTCCTTTATTTTTTTATTCCAGACAGAAACCGATAGGGGGAGATATATTGTGTCAATTACAGTCTATGCTGAACTGCGGGTGAGTGGTTCAAAAAGGTGCCATTAAGGTACTTCTGAATTTTCTGGGTATGAGCTTTCACCCACCAAGATCAGATGACATCAGACCGGTGGAGCCGCTCTACAGGAGGCAGTGTCACAAATGGCACAGCTCTCAGGTTGATTTAAGGTGTTATTCTGTGTGGTGATAAACTAAGGACTGGGCTCTATAATACATCTATGATATCAGCACTAATTTAGTGGTGTCAGCTCAGATTGACTATCAGCTCCCCAGCTACAGTCCTGTGAACACACTTTCTTGAGATAGAGTTTTTGTTTTGAACCATTAATCATAGCATATTTTCATTGTCTAAAAATAACCCTGTCAGCTCCATCACCCAACCAGAATGAGTGACTTGAAAAGGAAGATGCAATCTCTGTGAGCCTGCAATGTTTTCCTTCTCTTTTATGATGCGAGAAGCCTGTACACTAAATATGTATTCTAATTACACAATAGCTTTGCAGAACTGTCAAACTGTGCAACTCCTCAAATGGCCACCAAAAATGGCTCCAAATGTAAGCCATGCTAAACTTTAGAGCAGAAATAAACATGTATACAGCTTAGTACATTCATTACAAATGGGGTGATCCGCATTTACATAATTCGCCTGTTTAAACTGTATTAAGGTTCAAAATTATGCATTGTTATGTATAGGAATGTGGGCGCTTTGACTAGCATCAGTGCCAACTCAGACTATTGTAGCTGCTAGCTGAGGTGAAGCGTAGTACTCTACTATTATTTGTGCGTTAGGCCTTATTTTCATTTACATGTTAGCACTCATTAGCAGGAATCTGTAACCGTATAAAAGTCTCCACATGCAGTTTTTTAAGCTAGTTTCCTCACATTAGCTGATAATTTAGTACTCGCCCACCTTGCTCAAATGCAGCCACTTCTTGCTTAAAAAAGATCGTGACAGCAACATTGCTGCCGTCATCTGAAAAACTAAGTACACCCCATGACTGGATAGCTTGTAGAACCACCTTTAGCAGCAACAACTTGAAGTAATGGTTTTCTGTACGACTCTGTCATTTTCTCATATCATCGCAGAGGAACTTTGGCCCACTCATTTTTATAACACCGATTCACTTCATTGAAGTTTGTGGGTATTCGTTACGAACAGCTCTCTGCCACAGCCACATTGTTCTGTTTCATGACATGAGTTTGGGTCAAGCTTTAGCTCTCAGACAGACGGCCTCACATTTGACTCCAGAATACACTGGTATACAGGGGAGTTCATGGTAGAATCAATGACCAGTGTTGCCAAATCCTCAGTAAGGAAAGCAACTATTGGTTGTTTTAAAAGTCATTAAATGACATCATCACCCAATTTGCATAACTGGCCATTTGCATGTAATTGTAATGGATACTGCAGGAGAAAAGAATAATGGGGGGGGGTAAAAATAAGATAAATACCCTTAATAAGTTTAGAATTACAAATTAACTTTCTTCTGTTGACTCTTGATTTGTTTTGTTTTTTAAATTTTGCCATTGAAATAGCCCAACTTCTCATCACCTCTCAAAAAAACATCATGACTTTGATGCTTTGTCAAGGCTCACATTGCATAAATCAATTTTGCCCTGTGTTGTTAAATGTTAGAATACCAAATTCAGTGGCTGCTATCAAATATCAAATTCAGATCAGCTTTGTGCGATTCATTTGTAGTCTGGACGCAGAGTGGTGTGGGTCTCCTCTCTGCATTTACTGCTGTGGGGACTGCTACCCGAGGCTACTGTGAGACTGACTGCTTGTGAGTTCTTTGAGATAATGCTATAGGGTTGTTTTTTCTGTTGCTGAACTGGGCCCCTTAGTTCCATTGAAGGGAAATCTTCATGCTTCAGCTTACCAAGACATTTTGGACAAGTCTATGCTTTTACTTTGTGGAAACAGTTTGGGAAAGGCCCTTTTCTGTTCTAGCATGACTGTGCTCCAGTGCACAAAGCATAGTCCACAAATTCAAGTTTGGTGTAGAAGAACTTGACTGGCTCACACACAGTCCGAACCTCAGCCCCACTAAAAACCTTTGGGATGAATTAGAACGGAAAATTTGAACTAGGCCTTCTCATCCAAGATCACTGTCTGACCTCACAAATGTTCTTCTGAAAGAATGGGAAACAATTCCCACAGACACACTCCAAAATCTTGTAGGAAGTCTTTCCAGAAGAGTGGAAGCTGCTATAACTGCAAAGGAGGGACCAACTGCAAAAATAATGTCTGTGGATTTAGAGTGGGATGTCATAAAAGCTTCTATAATTTTACCACGTAGGTGGCCCAATGCTTTTTTCTTTAATCTTCCCTTGAAATCAGTTGCTTGTTGGAAATTTGAATGCTAGTAGAAATGATTTCTCATATGAAATAACTGCTCCCAACCTGTGAAATGATTCATCATGAAATGGGGTTTAAAAGCACAAGGTAGCTCTGTAAGATAACAGAGCTACCTTACTTCACTAGCAGCAGAGTGCATTTGATGATCATCAGCTTTGTTATATAAAATATAATCTGTGTTATATTCTTCCAGTCATATCGAAGTCACTGTGTTATATACTGTCTCAGCAGGAGGAATTATGCGTTTACATTTTCAGCTAAATAGACAGGACAATTAAATTCACAGCACTCTAAGCCTTTGAGATTATGATCTAATATTCCAAACTGAATGAAAGCAAGACAAAAAAAAAAAAAAAAAAAAAAATGTTTTTTTTTGGATTTT
>VUQH01006347.1:2984-26073 GCA_015106775.1 Etroplus canarensis | reverse complement strand
CCTTGCCACAATCCTGTCTCTGAGCTCCTTGGGCAGTTCCTTCGACGTCATGATTCTCATTTGCTCTGACATGCACTGTGAGCTGTAAGGTCTTATATAGACAGGTGTGTGCCTTTCCTCATCAAGTCCAATCAGTTTAATTAAACACAGCTGGACTCCATTGAAGGAGGCAGAACCATCTCAAGGAGGATCAGAAGAAATGGACAGCATGTGCGTTAAATATGAGTGTCACTGCAAAAGGTCTGAATACTTATGACCATGTGATATTTCAGTTTTTCTTTTTTAATACATTTGCAAAAATTTCTACATTTGTGGTTTTTTCTGTCAAGATGGGGTGCTGAATGTACATTAATGAGAAATAAAATGAACTTTTTTGATTTTGGCAAATGGCTGCAATGACACAAAGAGTGAAAAATTTAAAGGGGTCTGAATACTTTCCATACCCACTGTATATGGACAAAAGTACTGGGACGCATTATGCCTATAGGAGCTTTTATGACATCCCATTCTAAATCTATACGCATGAATATGGAGTCGGGCCCCCTTTTCAGCTATAGCAGCTTTGGAAATTTTTGCGCATTCACCCAAAGGAGCATTTGTGAGGTCAGACACTGATGTTGGATGAGAAGGCCTGGCTTGCAATTTCCATTCTAGTTCATCCCACAAGTGTACATTGGGGTTGAGGCTCTGTGCAGGCACGTTAAGTTCTTCTATACCGAACTCATCCAACTATGCTTTTATGGACCTTGTTTTGTGCACTGGGACACAGTCATGATGAACAGAAAAGGGCCTTCCTCAAGCTGTTTCCAAATGTTGGAAGTATAGAATTGTCCAAAATGTCTTGGTTAAGCTGAAACATTAAGATTTTCCCTTTCTGGAACTAGGGTGGCCAGGCAAACCTCAGAAAACAACCCTGCAGTATTATCCCTCCTCCACCAAACTTTACAGGTGACACACTACAGTCAGGCAGGTAATGTTCTCCTGGAATTTGCCAAAACCCAGAGTTGTCCATCAGACTGCCAGATATAGAAGCTTGAGTCACCACTTCACAGAATAAGTTTCCATTGCTCCGAAGTCCAATGGCAGCTTTTTCACCACTCTATCCAGCACATGGCATTGTGCTTGGTGATGTTAATGCTTGCATTCAGCTGCTCAACCATGGAAACCCATGCTTTGATGCTTGGCACACAGTTTTTGTCCTGACAGAGGAAGTTTGGAACTCTGCTTACTTAGTAAGCAGAACATTAGTAACTTTTATGCACCATGTGCCTCAGCATTCGGCAACCCTGGCTGCAACTGTAGGTGGTCTGCCTCTTTGTGGCTAACTTGCTGTGGTTTCTAAATGCTTCCACTTTGCAGTAATAACACTTACAGCTGATTGTGGAATATCTAAGTGGGAAGAAATTTCACACATTACTTGTTGCAACAGTAGCATGTTATTACAGTGCCATGCTCGAATTCAGTGAGCTCTTTATAAAAACCCACTCATTCTCAATTATTTGTAAAGGCAGAGTGCATGGCTAGGTGCTTGATTTTATGCACCTGTGACAACAGGACACCTGAATTCAATGATTAAGAGGTGTGGCCCAATACTTTTGTCCATATGAGGTATATTATGTATGAATCAGAATGTGGTATTTATTTTCAAAATGTTAATCTATCCTGGCATTATGTTCATAAAGGTGAATGCACTCAGCGTAAAATTGCTGATCTGGATTGATTTGAAATAAAGTTAGAAATCTCTTTCTTTCACACATCTCCCCAAAGGTTTTCACATCTTCAAAAAGAAATGTTGCAAATTATTCTAAATCTGTTCCTTCATGAAATAAAACTGGCTGTATACTGTGTCCCGATCATCTTTGAAGGAATTCCAGTGACTCATCCAGCAAAATTTTACACCATTTTAATGTCACAAGCATTTCACAGCTCAGTGGCACAGGCAGTGAGAAATATTATTTTCACTATTTTCTCTTCTTCTTATTACTAACATGTCCGCAGTTATGCATATCTACAATACATTGCAACTTGCAAAGATATTTAAAACACTTCCTCTTGTGTAGCAGGTATTTATTGTCAGCACTAAAGAGGCAGCCAAGAAAATACAGACAGAACACAGTATAAGGTGAAGTAAGGACTTTTATTAGAAAGCAGATTTTTCTGTATTGCATTTAAAGAAATCAGGTACTTTTGGACTTTACAACTTAAAACTGGTGACGGCAAATATGATGGGAATGAAAGGTAGATTACATCAAAAGTGGCAACTTGCATTTCTGTTGTATATATTATTGATGCTTGAGTCAAAAGGCGCATAAACATTGTAACATTTTTCATTTGAAACATAAAGCAGTATCAACACTGAAATTGTCCCCAGTTTGCCTGCTCCAAGCCCTGTTGATAGTGAAGAACATTACCATGATCAGCGTAGGGTTGTCGTCTATCAAGAGGTTATCAATAAACCCAGGCTTAGGACCACGTTCAGACCATGCTTACCAGAGCATGACAGATATGGTCCATGTTAGCATGGGGACAGCTCTGTTTGCGAAGCACCAAGGTATGACTCAGTCCTTGTTGCAAAGACACACACTTATAACCAAGAAGGCTGGAGTTATCATTACCATGTCCCTCCACTCTGGAAAGTAAGCTAGCACAGACCAACGCAAGCTGGAGAAAGACAAAGCAAACAGCAAGAGCACAGCAACTCATGTCATATCTCCCATAGTGCACTTTGGGTCTCGTCCCTATTCTGATTGTCAGCGCTCTAAACACATGGCTTTAAAAGTTGCATTTACCCCTCGTTTGCCTAATCCCCGGTCGCTCTTGATGTTTTTTCCTTTTACTTTCTAAGTAGTTCTAAAGTGCTGGCGTTATGTACAAGGACACATAAATACACATACAAACTTTCAGTGCATTTTTTTCAGAGTGTGCTGAAGGTTTAAATGCACACTGAACTGTGTACTTTATCACTACTTTGCTGTCAATACTACAAGAAATTCAACTTTATGCAAACATTCAATGAAAGGCCAGGTTGTATAATAAAAAATACAGCCCTGCTCACGACAGGACTCCTCAATCTTTGTTTACTAACAGTGACAAAAGTTATTCAGCATAAAATACATGGTGCATAAAGATCAGAGGTTTCACTGGGTTAGGGTGAGTGTCTGAATGACATGCATTTTATGATACAGGTGTCTCTTGCATATAAATGTATTGTTTTCACGATGAACCAGTCACTGGCACAAAAACTACAGTGCCCATTAGGGGTGAACGAAATAAGTATGCAACAAAACATTTGTGAAAACAGCTTCTTTTCAACAAACAATGCCATCCTATCTATTGTTTTGTAGTTTTCAGTAATCATCCAGGAGAATAAGTGTGATAAAATATATTTAACAGGACTTTCTCTTTTAGCCACCTTGAATAGAGCTCATCTTCCCAAGGGTTAGCCATGACATTCTCTGGAAAATTCTCAGTTTATAGTGCAACATCATTCATTTACCCTGCACAAGAAAAAGACTACTGCTTGAAAGTGATGCTTCATGATGAAGATGCATATGAGAAAAAAAATACCTCACCCTAGATGTGAACAGCTGATGATCAGGTTTGGCTAGAACCAATATTATGTAACAGATTTCATTTTAAGTTTTTAGGATGAGCTGCCAATTGCATAGATAACACAAGGGTATTCAACCAGAGACCGTTGCTGAGGAGCTGTGTTGTAAATATAAGTTCAACCAAATCATGCTTGTGAACTAACATGATGGAAAACGTAAAGTAAGAATATATGGAAATAGATAATATTTTTAAACCTAATTTTGAATACTACACATGCAAATAGGGAAATAAAACTATCATTATCTGTATTCTATGACTATATAGTAGATCCTTGGTCTTGTTTGCCTCTGCACACAAAGTAATGGCACACATCCACACCCACACATTCACAGTCTAAGGCACTGCTCCACACCCCTTTAATACTACAGTGGAACATGTCAATGTTTTCCACCCATTCTCATTCACTGGTTTATTTTCATTACAGTTTATCTCATGTTCTTCATATATCTAGTAGCTTTGCAAAAATCTGCCCATTTGAAAAGATCAAAAGCAAAGATTTATTATACATAAAAGTACAAAGCGAGAAATATTAAATACAATGTATATCATACTCACTGCTCAGTTTAACAGCTGAGTACAAAGACTTAATTTTTAAAAATCTATTGTTATTTAAATTAAGAACAGTAATTCTGTTTATTTTCCAAAAATATACATGTATCAATTTTTCGAGTCTGCTGAAGTGATCAGAAATTAGGTGGCTCAAATAGACAACTCAGTATCTTTATTTTCTTACAAGAACAACTTAAGATGAATAAATGAAAAATGATATAAAGATAGCGTTAGCAAAATCTCAACATTAAAAAAATATATACGCTAAAATAAGCGAAAGATAAACAATAGAGTAAGAAAAGCCTGCAGTATACTTGAACCTTGCTCAGTTTTGCATGTAGCAGGGAAAAAGTTCCCTGGTGTTCTCTAAACTGGAAGACCTGTTTGTAGTTTTAAAATCACTGTATCAATAAAGCTTTAGGTTAGAACATCACCCAGCCTCACAGTCATATTAATTTTAGATTATGGCCCATTTTGAAGTTTGCAATTGAGTCATATAATAAAGAGATTCAATATTTTGCTCTAATCAATCAAAGCTTGGACCCTCACCAAAGCAGTGCTACGGTTTACATTCATTCATCATCTCAACCATTCCATCACAGTCATGTTTTATCTATGGCAGATCTCATTTCTTCCAAAAGAAAACAAAAACATGCTGTAAACCTTATTATTACTACCTAGTGCAATTATAACCCTGTGTTTCTTGTGCAGGGCCATCTTAAAGCTTTCCCTAAAGAACTCAAAACAAGAACATAGACAGAGAATAATCTGGCCCAGCCTTTGAAGTGGCACCATAAACAAACAAAACAAATATATTTGGGGTGCATATTTTATATATATGTGTATATATATATATATATATATATATATATATATATATATATATATATATATATATACACACACACACACACACACACACACACACACAAATCCCCTTAGTTCTCAATTTAAGCTGTCGCACGATACCATTTTATCAAATTTCCAAAATATTGGTGGCTTAAAACAGTTCTTTCACTTAAATGGTCTGTTCTGTGCTTTCATTGCTGATAGGGAATACAAAAAGAAAAAGGGAAAATAAAAGTCAGTCAATGCATGAAACAATAAAATAAGGCTGCTTGGCCTGCATGGCAAAGAGCATGAAAACAGATATCATAAACGGCATGACAAATACAGGTTTAAAGTCCCTGTCAGACATTGCTTCACTCTCCCTATCCAAAATTTAGAAACAGTCATCAGAAAGACTTGTTTCACGTCTCGTTGTTACAGTCTTTCATTAAGGTCCTCAGTTTATCAGCCTTTTACCTTCTTGAGTGCAAATGCAATAAGCCAGCATAAATTGCTCTTATACTTGATTCAATAATTTACCCACCCACCCTAAAACAAACAAACAAACAAAAAAACAAACAGGAAGGAAGCAGGACTGCGTAGTATTGGTGCATATCACACCACCACATCAAGGTGGAACAGTGCTTCTCTCTAACATTTTTTCTTTTACCGCCCAGTGTAGTGCACTTCATACTACTCCATATATTCAGTCTCCTCTGCTCTTGGGCACAGCACACTCCTTAGTTAAGAAACAGAAGTTCCAACTGATACTGTGTAAATCCTGGGTCACACCCTGGTCAGTTCTAACAAGTGTCAGACTGAGGTCAGATCCAGTGAGGAACGGAGAAAGTCCTTTTGCGCATTAACAGCATGACTTGAGGCAACAGTAGCTGTAATCTTATTTAGATGCAGATTTGTGGCTTTGTTGCTGTTTTTGATAATTCTTTGTATCCTTTGTTTGTAATAATGCATGCAAGCTTGGATTTTTAGTGCATGTTCTTGTTCAAGTCTCTCTCTTTATCTCCAAAACAGAAGGATGTGATCGAAAAGTTTTTTTTCCCAAAGTTAAAAAGCAACGTTTTTGGACCTTGTATTTTCAATACACTGGTGCAGATATTCAAGGCTATTATCCATAGTTTAGGAAATATGTGTATCTGTGTGCATGTGTGGTTGGGAGGAGTGATCTGGAGGGAGCAGACACAGGCATCACATTGACAGTCTAATTTGATATGTCATAGGCAAATATGCATGAAAGAACAACTCCATGTGATAAGAGTTGGTTTTAGATTGTGGACATGACTAGTTTAGAAATTTTTAACATACAAATGACATGAATTAACAGCTAAGAAAATAGCTTTGTTTAATGGTCTTAATCCAGAATACAACCTTAAATTATATAACCATAATTTTAATACATTCATACATAATTATTATACAGTAACGCAATGTGAAGAGGTCAAGTTGCTGTGTTTTCCCCAAGTTTACATGGGTTAGTTTCTGATGCAGCTTTCCAATAAAAGTGAATAATTTTACAAATCAGTATAACATATTAGCAAAGCAGCTGTTGCTTTTGTATTGCACTAAAATGGTGAATCATTATAGCCATTTGTTCTGCTACCAGGACTTTGTAATAATGCTGCAGATGGCAAAATACTGAGAACATACTAAATATACCAAGAAAGGGGCGGAGCATTTCCAGAAAGGGTTGACTTTCTGGAAGTGCTAATGCCATGCCTGTGTCTGCTTCTAGGAACAGTATTCTACTTTCATTAGCAGAAGTATGGGAGTACACGAGCACATGTGTGTGCATGCATACATGACAAATTCCTGTGTAGTAAGATCAGTGAATGCAGCTTTTTGTGCTGAAAAATTCCTGTTGAGGAAGCACAGAGGAGAAGGAAGAGAGGTGGACGAGATGTTAAGAGTAAGAAAGCAAGCAAAAGAAAATGCTGTGATTTCACAATATAAGAGGCAGCCGAAAAGGACATTCACTGTCCATTCACCCTCACTCCTTGTCCAAAATTTTCTACTTCCTGCTCAGGCGGTGTGTCGCCACAGTTGCCTGCCTCAGCTCCTGGGATTAAAGCTGGTGCCCCCAGTGATCCATCTACACTCTCTAACCTAGCTTCGTCGTCATCTTCCTCTTGTTCCTCTTGGACTACTCCTTCACCTTCATCTTCAGCCTCTGCTCCAGCTGCCCCAGACCCAGGGCTACCTTCTATCAGAGGTGGGTGAGTCCTGAGAGGGTCCTTGCGATCAGGATACAACCTTTGCTCTAGAGTCTTGAAGTCAGGCTCAAAAGGGAGAGGTAGCCCTGATTGAGGGGCACCCAGCGCCAGGCCCAGACCTACAGCAGCACTCATGCCTATTCCTGCACGATACACTTCCATGCCATCGGGCAGCATGGACTTAATCTTGGGCAGCCATCGCTTGCGGACGCGCCTCGCGTTTGTGCACATGTCAGCAGCAATCACATTCATTTCACTCTCCTTGAAGTTAGGGTTGAAATTTTGACAGTAGACTGTAAAAGAAAGAACACAGCACACATAATTGTAAATACACTGTACTCTTTGTAATTTCTATCTTAAGTGCAAAATGATTTGGACAATAAACCTACGTTTGACAGCGTTGAGGACCCTGCTGTCCAGGGGTTTCCGACTGGGGTCACTAGTAGAAGAACGGATACCTGTCCCACAGCTATTGGCTAAAGTGTTTCTGCAGGGATACAAAGTCAACACCAGGGGGCAGAGTCATCAACAGGCACATGCAGCAGATAAACATGGAAACACACAACTAACCGCATTGCACAACACGGCCACAGATGGAGTGTGAAAGTTGGTTTGTGACAACAGCAGTAGTGATGGAGTCATACACAAGCAATTGAAGAGTCAAATACTTGAACAGCTTATTACTTATTTACCTGTCAAAGAATGTGGCTAATAGACGACGTAGCAAGACTTTGTGTTTGATACCAGCACACAGATGACAATTCATCAGTTGGCCTCGAGTCATGAATACTTGTGTACCTATGTAGCAACAGAAACAAAAAAACAGGATCTTCTGAGATACATGCTTACACTACAGCCAATTTCTTTGTCTTTGAAGAGTCAGCCTCTCTGTCCCTATTACTGGTCCACTGTTCAGTCTTTTCCACATTTGAAGTCCATGAAGTCATGGAGATCTTTAATGGAGCTAACCAAAGTGGAATCAGACATTAGGAGAGAAACAGAATGTCATAAAAGCAGCACACTATTAAATTAGTTGGCTTTACTTTCATTTCAACATCATCTCATCTGCATTCATGTATGAACGCTTGTACCAATTGAGTTTTTGAAACTTCTGCAGGACTTGCATGTGCATGTGTGATTGTATTCAGTTATCTGTAAATTACATAGGGAAGTATTCAGACTTTATTCTTTTGTCTGGAAAGATTCAATACTAACTCAAGTCAAGTTTTTTATGCCACATTCTATTGTAGAAATTGTATTACCTACATGTTGAGTTGTACCTGCTCTCTTTGAAAGTCTGGTCTGAGTGCCAAGAGCAAAATGTGGTAGCTAGACCAAAGAGTTCAATTTTTATCTCATCATACCAAAAAAATCTTTTTCCTTATACTCTCAGAGCTCTGTAAGGGCCATTTGGCAAATTCCCGGCAGGTAGTCATATGCCTTTTATTCCAGAGCGGCTTCTGTCTAGCTACTCTTCCATAAAGATTGATGATAACTGCAGAGATGGTTGAATGGATGCAGAGATGGTTCTTGCGTCCCAGTCTTAAATCTCTGTAAAGAAACTGTGTGGCTTTATTTTATCACTTTCATTTTGACCAACACAGAGATTTGGAGCAAACCAACTCGGAGCTTGCTTCGTGACCCTCTCTTGAGCTGGGTTTAACACATGTCAGACACTGCTTTGATGAACAGCCTTTTAATTAGGGATATGAATTCAGTTAAATGGTACTGAGTTGTAAATACAATTTAACTAAACTGTCCTAATCAAATTTTTTAGCACTTATCTGCACTCAAGTCACTGTGACTGAATGAGAAGTAATTATTTGGCAGAGGTCTCGTATAGGTCAAAACAGACTGATTACATGCAGTTGACCTCTATTTTCAACATGCCTCAAGGTCACAGGGCTGTGGGTAAACTCTCTAATGAATGGTTTTTGAAAAATCCTGGTAATTTTAAACTTGACAGTGACTGAGTACTTGAATTTATTAGTTTAAATTCATTAAGTTAAATTAAATTTTTGATTGAATTATCTAAATCTAGAGTTATAAAGGTATAAATAGCTTCCATACTGATTGCATATGTAAGCAAATCTCTGGGGATTTCTGCATGGGAAATGTTACATTCTAAATGCGTGTGAGTGAACTCATGTGATTGTAATGTGCGTGCCTACCAGCTACCAGTTCCAGCTTCTCTCCAGGGTCCCCCTCAGTGTAGAGCTTAGGATGGCAGCGGTAACCTATCTGGCTTATGAGGCTTGCAGGCAGCGCCACTAGGTCCCTGCGGATCAGCACGCAATTGCGGTTCTCCAAGGCCAAGGGCACCGCTGCCATCTCTTGTTTGTCTTGGACTAATAAAAGAGACCCAGAACAGAAAGATTTTACGTGAAAACTTAAAAGTTTATTTAAAGACTGATACATAAAAATCTATATGTAGCTGTCAAATGAAAACATACAAAACCAAGTTTTTATCCATGCCTTCTCCCATGTGTCACTATCAAAATAGAAGCTATAAAATTTAATTAGTAAAGCAGGTTGCTATATTCTCATACAAGTTTGTTGTGTTTCATAAATGTTTTAAGGCATTGCAGATGCATCCTAGATAAGTCACAGTGCAGAATCTGCATCTTGAGTTTAGGAGGGGGACATATCCAAAGCTGAGTATTGGGTTCATACTCTCAAAATGTTTAAACGTCTAAAATAACCTGAGAGTGTATATACATGCATACTCCTCCTGTGCTCATTTAAAACACACACACACACGCACACACACAAAACTAAAGAAATCAATTCATTAATTGCCACACACATGCACATACCAAAAAGTGTAAATTAATCTATTTTTATGTGCAGTCTCGCTCTCTCTCTCTCTCTCACACACACACACACACACACACACACACACACACACACACGAAAGATGTCCATGGTTATCAAATATCCTACAATGTCACCCTGGGGTGCTCTGACTGATTGCGGATAGAGTGGATTTCATAAATATGTGAAACCCTAGAATTCGACAAACCTGCTTTTGAGCTGCAGGATGTGAAGATTAAAGGAGTGTGGAATATGTGTGTTGATGCATATGTGAGTTTACGACTATGCATAGATACACTGTCTGTATAAATGCAAATGCAAATGAAAACTATTTACCTGCATTTACTGAAAAAGCTACACCAATGCAAAATTGTGGCAGAAAACCATAACAAAAAGCAGTACAGACTGGCTGTTGTTGCTCTGATAAGGACCATGTTGTTGGTCACGATGCACTTCAATCATAACTCCATAAAGCTATCTTTACGCTGAGAGAACCCACACACACACACACTCACATATACACACAGTAGGCACAACATCCTGCTTTTCAAAGATGCACAGGATACATGATGCATAAAAGATTAAATAATGTAACTGGGAGGAAAAGAATGTGCATCGGTGTCCTTATTTTTTGCACAACACATAACACATAAGAGGTCTGGATAAACCCAAAAAATTCAACTTGAGTTTTACTTTTAGATTGGTCTGATACCAAATGAGTTTCCTTCAAAAGCCAAGGGCAGTTGAGTAAGTAGTGCACCAAATTAGATGTTTTATGACTGGAACTTTAAAATTGCAATTGAGACTGTGTTGAAGTCCTGGGCTTGAAAAGTAATTGCTTTAAGTGTGAAAAGTTGTGAAATCCTTGAGTCTGCTGTAAGCTTAACATTTTATATTGGTCACTGACTTTCACATATAAGTTTTTAATAATAAAACAGTACAGCCTGCTCCTTGTTTTTGGTGTTTAATATACTCCTAACATTGTAAATACCTCACGAAGACTTTATAAACAACATCACACAATACTCACTCCCATAGGGGTTGGCTGAACGTCCATAAAGATGACTGTAGGGCTCCTCAGTGATTCCGTCATAGGGCTCCTCCTCAAACTCCTCATCCTCGTTTTGGTAGGATGTGGGACTGTCAGTGGTGGGCAGACTGGATGCTCCAGGACTGGACCTGTCACCTCCTGTTCCTCCTCCTCCGGCTCCACCACTACTAGTCCCCTGAAGGTGGAAAGGAGGCATACCAGGGACAGGGGTCCCTCCAGCTGTTGTGTAGAACAGTGAACTGGCCCTTGCCAGTCGACTCCCCAATTCCGAAGATGAAATCTTACTTTGTGTTGAGGGTACTGTCAGGGGTGTTGGCTCACCCCCTTCAAGTTTAATCTTACGTTGTGGCATGAGCAGAGACTGAGACCAGCCCGGTGCCCCCAAAAGGGCAGCCACTGCTAGGCCATTACCATTATTACAAGGACTCTGTGGCTCAGATCCTGTTTCTTCTAAGGACCCTGTTGTCTGCGAGTCACAGTGGGGTGAGTTTGCCTTAAACATTAGGTCCATGCCTCTTTCAACTATATGCTGAATTTGGAGGTAGCCTGCTGTGTACATGACCACCAGCTGTTCACTAGCTGCCATTGTTAGCTTCCCTGTGTAGCAGAAAGTGAGGATCTGCTCAAAGCATGCAGGTGTGACTGAGGAAGGCAACTCAAACTGCGTCTTGGTGGAGCTGCTGAAGAGGTCACGAAAATAGAGGCTGCTGGCGGCCAAAACAGCCCGGTGGGCTTTGAAAGCCTGGCCTGGTTGAAAAACAGAAGTAGAAAATAATCATAAAAATGTTAGCACTGTTTAAAAGTTCTATGAATAAAATGGCAATATTAACATTTCCTGCTAACCAACCTTTAACCAGTATCGATACATCACAGTAGTGTCCCAGCAGGCGCTGCTCATTAAGGGAGCCCAGAACTGTAGCTCCAAAGTTTGGGATTTCCACATGGAGCAGCTGGGACATGATGGCCACAGAGGGAAAGGAAGGTGGGTCTTCAGATATTCACTGCAGACTCTGCCACTGAGAGAGGCATCTGTAATAACAAAACAAAACAAAAAAAAAGGTATGGCAAATCCGTTGGAGAAGAGAAATACACTGACAAATGAAGAAGTGAAAAGAAAACGTGTGAAAGATGAAAAGACATGCCAGAGGGAGACAGAGGGGTGAGAAGAGAAAAATTGAGAAGATCTTAGAGGAAGCAAAGAGTAAGAATGAAAATAGAGTTGAGATGAAGTGAGAAAACGAACACAGTTGAGGGAGAAGTGAGAGGTGTGCGAAAGAAAGATGGATATGCAGAGATAGTGGGTGAGAGAGTCGAGGTAGGAGAGAAAGGAGGAGTCAAGTCACTCTACAGAGAAGAAAAAAAACGAACACAATGCTGTGCCTACTGTACATAGAAGGTTGTGTAATACCTTAAGGCTACGCTGTTTTACATTACTTAAATTCCAAGAACTCATTCCACGTATCACACTTAATGCATCCAGAACAATTTACCCGCAGCATGCACTCTGATGATGGCCTGTATGCTTTAACTTTTCTCAGCAAAAACCCCACATTGAATGTAACCTGTTTTTCATGTCACAGACTTGCCTGGATTTTGCCAATACTATTGCTTTATCAGCATTTGTCCTCTTTCTGAGACCTAGCTAGATAACAATCAAATAAAAGGTAAGATTTAACATTAACTTTGATAGTTTTCTTAACTCCTTTTCAGCAACACTCTCCAGGCATATCTGCACCTTCATTCCTACCCTGAACCATGTATAATTGCCTTTGTCTTCCCACCAACCCACACATACATACATATACGCACTAGTTTCATTATTGAGCAATGCTGCAGAACAGTTTCCAGGAATACAAACTGAAAAAGATGTCACCGCCTCTCTCTCGCTCTCTCTCTCTCTCTCTCTCTTTCTCTCTCTCTCACACATACAAACTCTCTCCCACTTCATGCACTCCATACTGACAGACATGCACTGTAGCTTACTTACAAAAAAGCGTGCATGCATAAAGACACACACGCACATGCAGTACGAGCTGCATAGGGAAATTACTGTGTACTCTGGCACGCAAGCACTCACCTGGAGAAACCAGTATATGACTTTCCTCTGCTAACAGTCTCTCACACATGCACAAATGCATAAAAAGAGTTCTCACTGTTATCCCAGACAGTTCTGACCTGTGTAAGCCAGTCTTCTGGTTAAAGCACACCATGGAGCCTTGACACACACAAACACACCAGCAGCAGTCAGGACCAGGACAGGAGAGGAGTAGTTAGAGATGGAAGGAGAGCACTCAGATGTGCTCCGTCTGGTCGACTCTTTCACTTAAAGTGTCATTCCTACAGTCTCAAAGATGATTCCCTTTGACTTTTCTCTGTCTGTTTTCCCTCGGCCTATCTTCAATCTCTATACCCTCCAAAGCCCTATTCTCTCTGCTAACTGTCTGCTCTAGCACTGTCTCAAAGCCTCCCTCTGCCTCCTTGTCATTATCTCTCTCTCTGTTTCTCTCCCCTCTCCCTGTTCTCCAAGGGTTGAATTCAACAAGTGCCGCTGTAGATAGAGGGAGTGTGTGTGAGAGAGAGAGAAGGAGAAAGACAATGGGGGGAGAGAAAGAGACCAGAGCAGAGCAGAGCAGAGCAGAGCGAATCAATGATGAAAGGAGTGGGAGGCTCAGTGTGTGCGCGTGTGTGCATGTGTCTGCGCGCGTGTGTCTGATCAATGCAGTATCTATACGTCGCAGGGAGTGGGAGGGAGAGAAAAACACAGGCTACAGTTACAGACAGAGACAGAGACTGGGCAGAGCTAGAGAGAATCAAGGCAGGGAGGGAGGGGAGAGTTGAGACAGAGAGAAAGTCATTTGAGGACAGTACGAGTAGAGAAAGACAATTAGGTTGAAGCAACTTCTGCTACTTGCCTGTGAAAACAGATATATCTATATGGTCTAACAGAAAGAGGGGGAGAATGACTAAGACAAAAAAGAGAAATGAGAAACGCATAGAGGTCATATCCACCATTAATTAATAAGAGATTGAATAGTGAAACTTCTGATTGCCCAGTTTGACGCAAGTCTGGAGAGAATGCGTCACATCTTAGTAAAGCAAAGCTTTATTAAACTAAAACTATAATATACACAATGCAGTAAATCCTCAAATCCTTCTAAATGTAGAATTGAAAAGGCTGATCAAAACACATTCTCCCATGTCAAGGTATTTCCCATTTTTCTAACCATCTCTGTAAGACAATAGTTTAAAAAAAAAAAAAAGAGGTTGTACTTTTGAGCAAGTGTTGTGTATTTTCTCTGAATCATACAAGGACATCTCTGCCAAACACCTACACATAAACAGAGAAAAGCACTGTCTTCACGCAAGACTATTTTGTATTTCTACATGAATTGATGAATTAAATGATTAATTTACGCCCCCGCTTTGGTGGCTAAGCTTATTCAGGTGACATTTCTGTGTTTTGTGTTGTTACTTTTTTGTCCAGTGCATAAAAAGCTTCCTTATATGCTACTTGATCTGGATGAGGGAGGACAGGAGCCAGATGTTACTGCCTGCGACAGGACAACAGCTAAAAGAAGGACAACAGCTACCAGAGAGGATAAGTTCCAGAAAGATGTGTGTGGGAGGAAATAAATGCATAACGGATGAGTAAGAGAATTTTTTTTTTTACAGTATGTGTGTGCATATAAACACACGCATAAATGTTGTGTAATTTTTGCATGTCAGAGTAAAAAACCAAATAACATTATGCAGATAGTTCTCTGAGTGCTTTGCCGTGTTTTAGGTGATGACACATAAAGACATCCTTTCATTGCACAAAATGCAATGTTTTAAAAGAATATCAAACTGATGCTGAGAGTTTTTATATGTGAGCATATCACAGAAAGCATCAAGACACATTGCACCCAATTCTTTGCCAAAGAAACCTCAAGTGAAGAAAGTTCTGCTAAACTGGGTAAACTTTTACTCTTCAGTTGCAGCGGAAATATGAAAGGGAGGATATCACAAAGCGTTGAATGCAGTGAGTCAGACTTTGGTTTAGAGAGCTTTGGCCCAGCAGTGTGATATCTGCACGGCACATATAGGCACACATGAGTGAGCACACACAAAAAGCACAGTGAAATGCAGGAGAAACAAATCTGCAAACACTCTCCTGCTCTCTTACACACACAGGTAATCTCCCTGTGCACACTCAGCAGTACACATTCTGTTTGTTTGTCCGTCTGTCCCTCTCTGAAACTGCCAGACTGCTTGTCCATTGGTCAATCCACCGGTTATTGTGACCACTGTGTCCTTATATTGCCTCTTGCTTTCCCCCCTCTTTCTTCTCTCTATCCTTCCCGCCCTGCATACCACATACCCACTGTCTCCCTGCCAATTAATGCACACAGGGCTGCATTGCAGTGAGGTTGGCGCGTGCCACGGCAGCAAGCACAGTACAGAGTCTACAGACATGCATGTACGTGCCAGCCAGGCAGAGCGGGATGGAGAGGAGGGGGAGAGAGTGAGGGAAAAGAGGAAGAGGGAGGGGGTAGAGCAAAGGAGAGTGAGCGGAGAATATGTTGAGTCAGGCAGACAGGACGGTGGAGTGCCACACTGCACACATATACACAGCCGCATGTCTATGAAAATGTATGCACGAATGAATATGAAACAAAGGGACCTGCACATGTACATTATGACAACTACAGCAGAAGTATGCACAAATATAGCAGCCCACATATACATACACAAACATGTATGCAAATTCCAACCTCCTGATGCCTGAATTAAATATAGACTTTGCACATCACTGATGAAAAACTATAAGACACGAACTCTCTCAACTTGTTTGCCAAACGAGTGACTATATGAGTGTGTGTGACTCTCTGTACCTTGTGTCCTCATTTGCTACCACGTGTGTTTGCATTTCTATGTCAAAGTTTCCTGCACACCAAGGCATGTTTTTATAATCATCTTTATATACCCAGCTGTGACTTTGGGCACTTCATATCAGGAATGTGTGCATCTATATATGTATGTGTATGCGCAGGCATAGTTTGCAAGTTCAGATATTAGATCCAAATGCTGTTTGGATGGCTGTTGTCTGTTTTGCTGGAATGTGTTACATCCATTTTAATCAAGCATTCATACCTACGCGCAGTGTTATTAACTGTAGCAGCAGGTCCAGGCATATTTGAATAATACGAAGAAATGAGACGATTCGCCAGATGGCAAATAAACACGCACACCACACACAAACGCATACACACAGAGATTTTAACTACTTCTTATACTAGAGCTGTCTACCTAATGGCAGTGGTTTAAGAGTCAGACATCAACCATAAAAGTCATAAACAATCTTGAATACATTGACCCTTTATTACTTTGTGGAACAGCCCAAGTTCAATCTTAAAGTTGGTGTCACAAGAAGCAAAACACAAAAATCTAAAGTTAAACATGTTAACAAGCATCATCAAGGCACAGCAAATGCAAAAGCATTAAATATCTTATTGTAATTACAGAAATTCATTAGAAAAAGAAAACTCAATCAGATTTTTGAAATGAGCTGAGCAGGAGCACATCCTTCCTCTCCTGCTTATGTTGCCTCTATACAATCTCAATATGAACAGTCCCCTTGTTATAAATATTCAGATCCTGCAGTTGTTCTCATGTTTAAAGTGTACCAGACAACAGATTCTATCCACGTTGAGACGGCAACGCTCCCTGGCAACAGTTCTACCAATCGGGAATGAGCGGGTGTCTGCCTGAGTCTGTCTGAGTATCATTATGGGATGTCGAGAGAGAGAGAGAGAGAGAGAGAGAGAGAGAGAGAGAGAGAGAGAGAGAGACTGCTTATCACTGCTTATAATGCAACATCATTCTCTGTGTACAGACCCCGCTGGGTGAAGTTGTCTGCACATAGTCAGGATCAAAATCATCTTTTCTTAAAAAGAAAAAAAATCTCCCATGATTCATGCAGTTATGTAACAAAGAGACAAATATGAAATGATTTGTTGTGGGCTGAATATTGTCTGGTATCTTTCCACTTGTATTCACTCAATATGCAGCAATAATGTAACTAGTGGTCTGAATTTTAAAAAACAGAAAAACCGAACTGCAGTTTTAACTTATGGAACAATGTTGTCTACACACAATTTACAATGTAAAAAACAGGCCACATAAAAACGCGAGGGTGGGACAATGTAACCAAATATCTGTATGATCATAAAATGTTTGAGTTATTTAGTAAAATTATACATAAATAAGTGTTTTTAGTGCATCACTTCTTGATAATTAATATTTATGCTGGCTGATTTTGTTCTAATTATGAGTACCTACAGTTACTGCACTTTTTACACTACTATGACAAAGAATTTGATGTACACAGGGAGTTTGTCACTTAAAGCTGTGATGTCTCGGCTGTGTGTGGAGTGTGGAGGAAGGTGGACCCAAGTGCAGGACTTACGAGGCAGACTGAAGTAAAACAAAAAATGAGCTTCTTTATTGTAGCTGAAATCCCCAACATAAAAATCACAAAGTTTAAAATCCAAAAACTCAAAAGACCAGGAACATGGAACATATACAGCTAGAAATGGAGAGAAACAACGCAACAAGGAGCAAGGGAATGACAGGACTACACAGACGGACTAACAGACTAATGATGAACGAGGAACAGGAGGGAGAGGCTCACAGGTGGTAACAATCAAGGGAATAACAACAGGAAGCAAAACTAAGGGCAAAGCATGAGACACAGAGGACTACAAAATAAAACATGAAATACTGGAGAGCAAAACCACACAGATGACACCCCAGGAGACACTAGGAGGGTGGAAATAATAGCAAAGCCCCAAATATCAAAAATGATACAAAAATCCATAATACAAAACACAAAGAGGATTGGTCTCATGACCAAAGAAATAAAAAGCAACTATGGAGTAATTTGGAGTAAATTGTATATTGTAATATAATAACTGTATGTGTAAGGAGAAAGGGTCGTTTGTTGTGACAAACCCACAGACAGTAATCTCCAGAATCTACAGTTCTCATCAGTTCTACGGCGGTTTGAAGAATCTTTTAATGTATTGCTTTGTTTTTCTAGCCAACTACTAAATTAATTTGGTTCACTCTCACCACTGACTGCATTGTTTTGACAAAAGCAGACAGCTTTTTTCATATCTGTTATATCAGCTAAAATCTTCTTGTCACCACAAAAAGGCAGCTAGAAAACACCAGCTAGAGAAAATATTTATAATGAGATGGTGGAGACCAAAATCAGCGCAAAAAAGGTGAGATGGCAAATGAATGCCAATATTTGGATTCATTAGCCCCCCCTTTTTAATTAAATTAAAATACCTTTATTCTCATGGCGTGGTCATGTTAACCAAATGGAAGCTGTCTGGATTTATATATTACAGGCCCCAACATTCCCTGGCTTAAATGACAATTTAGATACTACTATTTTTTCATAATCTTTGTTGGTATTTCATGTTGCGTTCATGTTATCTGTGGTTGATACTGTTGTGTATTGCTTATGTAATATTGATTTAAATTTGATAATTATGCAAACACCCTTTGGACTCCTACATCTTGACCAGATTTTAAATATTTCTATTGGTGGAGCATACTGGTGGAATTTTCCACTCTTACAAGTTTGCCATTAGTGGAACACAAGAGGAAGGTTCCTACTGGTGGAACACCATGAGAAAAATGTGTGTTTTTATTAAATCTATTTAAAGGCAGTAGATATAAATTTAAGAGGTAAGAAAATTATGATTAAAATACATAAACAAATTAACCTAAAGTTAAATACTATATACAACATGTAATATATACACAGTATGAATATATACAGTATGAAACTGTAATGGAGTCACGGGGAGGAATTATAGAGTTTGATGGCCACAGGTAAGAATGATTTTCTGTGGCGGAATAAGTCTTTCGTGCACCTGTGCCTGTCCAGCACATCATGGAGAGGGTGTGAGGGATTGTCCAATATTGTTCTTAACTTGGAAAGCATCCTCCTCTCTGACACCACTGTCAGAGAGTCAAGCTCCACACCCACAATGTTACTGGCCTTGTGGATAAATTTGTTGAGTCTGCTGGTGTCCACTACTCTCAGTTTGCTGCCCCAACTCACGACAGCATAGAGGATGGCACTGGCTACTACAGACTCATCAAATATCCTGAGCATCGTCTGGCAGATATTGAAGGACCTAAGCCGTTTCAGATAATAGAGATGGCTCTGGCCCTTCTTGTAGATGGCTTCCGTCCCCTTCACTATCTCCACACAGACCTCATTGATGGAAAATGGGGGTTACTGGTGTTTTTGTTCTTCTCATGTCCGCAACCAATTCTTTAGTCTGATTAGTTTTTTTTTTTGTCATATATACAAACTTGGATCAGTAAGAGAATCAAAATTTAAAGAAAGTAGCAACCTACCGCATAGCCTTGTCAACTGTATTGCCTGCTGCTGCTGTATTTAGTGTTTACTTCCTTCTAGAATCAAACAGCAAAAGGCTCAATTATGATAAGTACAGCTCCATCCATTTTAATTGACTCTCTTCAGGGGGGTAAACACTACCACTGACACACGTTCACGCAAATGTACATTTCACAAGCATGTGCACCAGTGCTGGGAAAGAAGCCAGCAATAAATAAAGTTAACTATTATATTTCACAGTGATTGAAGACAGCATCTAACAAAAAGTTGCAACAAATAACTCCAGTAAAAGGGGGATACCTGTGAGTTTAACCTGTAGTTGTAGTGAAACCCAGACAGACTGAGGGAAAGAAAGAAGGAGCACACATACAGTATGTGTGTGTGTATAATCCTCCTGAGGCAAAGGCATTGCTAATGGACTCCAAGTGGCTGTGGGAGGTAAACAAACAAACAGTAGCTGTGGCTACTACATCACACCAAACTCTGGTGACTAGCACACTAGACCGGCTGTGTACACCAAACATCAACCCACATACTCTTGAATATACACGACTGCTATGACTGCATATAGGCATATAAAGGAGACCTGAAAAAGAAGACTGACAGGTACATAAGGGGTTTTTAAATTAAGAGAAGTGACAAGGGGGACTGGAAACAGAGATAAATGAATAAAAGGAGAGTGGAAATAGAAAGAGGGAGTGTGTATGAAAGATGCAAATATAAAAGAACAAGAGAGAAGTTGACAAAGCACAGTCACAGGGATAGAGAGGAATAGGAAAATGAGGTAAACTGACAGAGAAATGTAAAGCTCAAAAAGACTAAGGAGAATCTGTCTGAGGTTACAAAACTAGAGAAGCCTAAAAAAGTAAACAATGGATGAAAAATAACACTGCTTAAAGGTTAAATAGACTAAATTAGCTGTAATATTAATAGTCCCATCCATATTAAAAAACTGCTGTGGGGCCACCACAGCAGATTAATCTGTAGTTCTATGCTGGATGCCCTTCCTCACGCAACCCCCTATGGTGAGAGGGGCTCTGGTCTCCACCTGGAATCAAACCAGGGATCTTTTGCTTGTAAGGCAAGGTAAACAACTACACTACAAGATCCTTATATGGTGAAGCTTCACCATATAAGCTTCCATGACTGTCATTTTCAGTGAAGGAAAATCCTGAGATGACGAAGAAAGGGAAGAGAATCTAACATGATATGAGCACAATGGGCTGGTTGCATTTTACAGTAATAATAAACTCATATTGCAGAACCACAGGGGCCTGCGGGTCGTTCCAGTTTAGAGCAACATATAAGGGTGACGTTAGAGTACCAAGGAAACCCAGGCCTATATTCACGCAAGAGTGAGATATTTTCAACAAGCACTGACACAAGATCAAAAATCCCCCCGTTTTCCAATACAGGAAGAAAGGAGGGAAGAGAGAGTGAACCAACGCAAGAAATGATTCAACTTGTGCATGTTAGGCAGCAACATTTGTGTGTTTAGACACAAGGATAGATTATACAGCATATGACCGTCATGTGATTTTTCTGTCTTTGGGACCATTTCTAACTAATAAACCCTTTACATTGGGAGTGGCTTGCAACTGCCTTGTGATTGCTGGATCACTTTCTAAAGGACTCAATTTCATGCTGGCACACACTGATCTTCTGCCAACAAAGTGTCTGTTTTGATGGGCTCAGGCAGATTTTTTTCCTACCATTTCCTGTTTGGTGATTTCATTGATTGCCATGACATTACAGGAAAATGTCAACGGACAGAGAACAAACTGACATTGGTATCAATTATAGAATGCAATGCATCTTCAAGCACAGTTTAAAAATGCCATCAGAGATGGTAGGACAATTACTGTTTAGAAAAATTGAGTATGTTTTTTATGACTGAAGGAGGGGTAATCTGACTTTTATGGGAAGTGATTCAAATTTGCCAGAGAATGAATAGTAATAGTAGAAGTTGGATTACTACTCTCTGTAATTCTAAAACCATTATCACAAAAAAACCCCAAGAATATAAACTCCATGCAAGCAAGACTCATGGCTGGACATACACCACACCAAGGTCCACTAAAGGTCTACAGCTAAGTGTTTTTAAGAACTGTCAATGTCTGTGATAGCTTAATTAATCTAGCGGCAGAGAAAGGAATACATTTTTCAGGTTATAAAGTTAGGTGCATGTCAACATATAACCACAAAAATGAACTGAGATTAAAAGAAACACAATTTGCCCTTGGTCTCACAGTAGGGATGCTGTAGTCCTGCCATGTGACTCTGCTTTGACAAGGACATCAGTTTACTCATGGGACAAGCGTTTGTGGCATCTCTAATGTGCTCATTTACAAACTGTGACTGTGCCATGGCAGGGAGTGTACTGACTGAAGAAGCTAATTGGTTTTATAGTTGATGCCTGCATTCAGAATGCTTTGATAATTTATTCTTACAAGTACACTTACAAATCAGGTGTGTCACTATTGCTGTGCTAGCACTTCTGGCTACCAGACATCAGATAATCAAGTACAGTGAATTTATGTAATTGCCTTATAGTTAAAACTGAAGCCCCCACAGTGCATGAGCTGTTAGTCTTTTTCTTTTGTTGTCCAGCTGACTTAAAGACTTGTGTATATCTTCATGATTGGATATACCTCCCAAGAGGCCCTGGGGCAGAAACTTGTTGTTTAACTGGCTGCTATGTATTGCAGTTTTATCATTTCCTCACTCTTGCTCCAGAAACCAACTCTACAAATGGCAAGGCAACAATTTTTATAGGTCACTAAACATTAAATGTATTAATTTAAACACAATACAAAATAATCTCTTATCACCATTTCAAATTTAAATATTTGCTTGTCTTTTATGTTAATTACTTGACATTCTGAAACTGTACTTTACAACAAATGACCTCAGAGACAAATGCAGATAAACTTTGTGGCAAAATTTGATGGATGACCCTGGAAATAACCCTGCTGAAAAATCCACTCTCTGGAAATTTCCTAGAAAAACCACGGTTTATGAATGCCGATTCCAAGAGCCTGTCAAAGTCTCTCTGAGAAAACAATGGGCCTGGAGGAATATCAGGCTACGAGCTCAACGACATTACTGCCGAGCTGTATTTTTACCAGCTGTCTCTAAGTCAACCTAGAAATCATGACACTGTGAAAAACCTCTTTACTTCAAACAAGTGGTGTCTCAAGTGCAATGTGTCCAGCAAACAGTTCTACTGACTCAGCTCTGAGATGTTCTGGGAGAAAACACCTACAGGTATTTTTCTTTATCTTGTAAGTGCCTGTGAAGATGTGGATGAAGATGATAGACTACTCAGTCGATCATACCATCTCTCTGTTAGGTTCTGCCCCTCAGTAATCAAGCACTGCTATAAAGCTGGAGAGAAGAGCTACTTAGCCTCTCAATGTGGGCCAGCTTCAGTGATGAGCAATCATATTGTTTGCGAGTGTGATAGAGTTTATAGAGAATTATGTTTTTGATTTCAGTGACTTTTTAATTTGACCTTGTTTTTGTCTTAGATAGATAGACAGACAGATACATAGATAGATAGATATTATTTTATTATTATTTTTT
>VUQH01006338.1:1435-18967 GCA_015106775.1 Etroplus canarensis | reverse complement strand
CGACCAAGGGTGTTCACTTGGTTGCCTTAGAGTTGTGTAAGCAGCTACATTACACTTCCACATTTTTCGCTTACTGTTCTGTGAAAGCGCTACATATATTCTCCTCTGCAGTCTCCTATTGTGGGGTGGGGGGGTGTCGTCCATCATGCATCAAAATTAAGTAGGGACTGGGTTAGGTGGGTGTACCACTAGGTAAATAACCAAGATTTTAAAAACTGTTCTTCCATTTTAGAATACAAATTATAAGCATTTAAGGTGACTCAAACTGCCTTATACTGAAAACTTAAGCCAAGCAGCCATGGGGGCACCTGGCAGGGTCTATACAGAGCTGCTTTTTGGTTTGACTGCAACAAGAGATGTCTGTCCCTGACTTATAACACTGGTAGATTTGAGTCTTAGTAAGTGTAAAATAACCAAGGTATATTAAAGCCAGAGACTGAGCTCTCCTGTTATTTGTGATCTCTCAATGTGACTTTTCTCTTTTCTTTCTCCTCTCTCCCAAATCTGTCTATGGCAGGTGGCTTCCCCTCCCTGAGTCTAGCTGCTAGAGGTCTTTTCCTGTTGGAAGTTAGTTCTTCCTCCCCACCTTTGTCAGTGTTTGATAACAGGGCATCATCTGATCATTTGGGTTCTCTCTCTAATATTGTAGAACAGCATAAAGCACTTTGAGAGGACTTGTCAACTGGAGCTATATGAATGAAAATCAACTGAGGGTGTTTGTCATCACTAAGGCAGCAAGATGCAATGTATAGCTCTAAGTAAGCACTGTTAGTAGAAAGCTAGGAAATTTTGTGTACACCATCCTTCTGTGACTGGGCTTGTCATTTTGATTCGTAACTGGGTGCTACAAATGTGTTCATTTTTTTTTTTAGCACAACACAAAGTTTTCCCTTCCACCTGACCCCCCTCAGTTCCTCTCTTGGCACCCCATCATAAGCTTTCTGTAGATCTACAAAGACAGTGTGACTCCTGACCGTGCAAGATGCAACTGATAGTGCCAGATCTCCACTTTTGAAAATGGCTATAACACTAACTGCCTTACTGGATGCTTGTGGAAAAAAACGTGCATTAAAAGCTTTGCAGCAGACAAACTGCTAAATGTGTCTTCAATTCAATAAACTCTGCTTATGTTGTTTTTTAAAAAACTCGATTGCTTCTTTAAAGTAATCCAGGTGGATCACTTTAATGTTTTTAGGCAGGTCATCATGGCCGTACAGAGTGACAGTCAGAACCAAAAATCAATTTTCAAAAATTATAGACCAGCTTGTGCTTTGCATTTTGCCTGAAGACAATGAGCAAAAATGAAAATAGTTGCCACTTACATATTGTCAATAGACAAGTCCCTTAAATTGCAGTGTTGCATTTGACTTTGTTTAGCTATGCTAACTTTAGAGTTCTGTTATCTTGTAGCTAAAGGGATGGCTCTGCTTTGTGTTTTATTAGTGGTTTTAGGTGTGAGCTTCATCAGGAAACAGCACAGATGGGCTGATTTTTATTTATTTTACCAAAACATCAAATAGAACCATAATTATTGTCTCTTTTTCACCTCCAAGCAACAGCATATCATTGTCCACTTATCTCTTTTTATGTGTGTCTGAACTGGGATCTTATTTCAGGAAATAAAATGAATGAGTGGACGGATAGCCTCTGTATGCTCCTCTTTTTCTCTTTTCTTTCACCTCACTCCCAAACCAGTCGTGGCAGGTGGCTCAGTGAGGGGCAGTTAAGAGAGTTCTTTCACCCCACCCATCATCTGGTCATTGGAGTTCTCCCTCTTATATTAGAGGGCATTTACCTAATACCATAAAACAATAATGAATGACACTGAAGTGACCTGAGTTTGTTAGTCATCACTATGGTCACAAGATGGCGATGTAAGCCTCTAAATAAACACTGTGTGCAACCAGCGTCATCTACACAACAGACAAATTAGCAAAAAACCCATTTTAAATTGTATCTCCAGGCACTTTATTATAAGCTGCCTGTTGCAATAACACATCATTTTCCCACCCATTTTTGTTGAATCCATGAAAACTACCAAAGATAACACAGGCATAAAAATGACGGGCATAGAAATTGTATTTTTGCAACAATAAGGTGATTCCCAAAGATCTGTTATCCAAAAACTTGGCAAAGCTCATCATGGTGTGCAGTTTTTCCTTAAAAATTGAGGAAAAAGGACAAGTGGAGGACAAACAAATACATGGAAGGCCTAAAAGTCTATTTATAGCAGATAAAGTGCTTATGGCATTCATTTCCTTAAGAAACAGGGGAAAACAATCAGCAATGACCTGACACAAAACCTGAGAGATACATCTGGTTTTTCAGGTGATCCAGCTACTGTTGCTGAAGCTGCATCAGAATCTGTCTCAGCTGAAGGGTGGCTGTCAAGAAGCTATTTTTAATTAAGTGAAGATTATACAGTGGCTAGAGGAGGTGAACAAATCTTTGTTAAAACACCAATTTTTTCTGCTGTAAAAATAGATCAAGATAAAACTTATTTAACCTTTAATATGACCTATAACTTGTACAATTCAACTGAAAAATAAACATCTGTTAGGGGGAAAATATAAACAAATATATATACAATAAGCTGATTGCATACATGTTCACATCCTAAAATTATTGCACATATGAATATGAAGCACATTTTTCTTTAGTTACAGCATCCAGTCTTTTTGGGTAAGAGTCTATCAGCATGGCACCCCTTGACCACTCCAATCCAAATCTGTCAAATTATGAGGCTATCTCTTGTGCACAGCCTTGTTCAGGTCACCCCACAGATTTTCAGTTGGCTTTAGGTCTCAGGCTGGCCAATACCAAAAATTTCATTTTCTTCTGGTGAAATCATTCTTTTGTGGATTTGAATGTATGCTTGGGGTTATTGTTGTGCTGAACGATACAATTCCTTTTCAGCTTTATTGCAGACATCTGAAGGTTTTGGGCCAAAATTGACTGATATATGGAACTGTTAATAAGTCCCTCCACTGTGACCAAAGCCCCAGTTTCAGCTGAAGAAGAACAACCCCAAAGCATGATGCTGCCACCACCATGCTTCACTGTGGGTATGGTGTTCTTCTGGTGATGTGCAGTGTTGTTTCTGTACCAAACACAGCTTCTGGAATTTTGGCCGAAAAGTTCAACTTTGGGTTCATCAGACTGTAACACATTTTTCCCTCATGCTTTTATAAGACCTGATGTATTTTTTCCACGGTGTGAGGTGTTTATGCTGATATGTTATGTTTGGTTTTCACCAAATGTAGCTCTGTGCATTATGGCCAAGCATCTCCACTTTGGTCTTATCTGTCCCAAGGACATTGTTTCACAAGTCTTGTATGCCAATGCTACCATATTGTTTTTAGAGAGAAGAGGCTTTCACCTGGCAACCCTTCCCAACAAGTTATACTTGTTCATTCTTTTTCTAATTATACTGTCCCTAATCCTAACGGAGGCCTGTAGATTCTGAAATGCAGCTCTTGGGTTGTTTGCAATTTCTCTCAGTCTGCCCTTGGAGTGACTTTAGTGGGATGTCTATTCCTGGGAAGATTGTGGCATTAACACACACCTGAATGCTCCAGACCAGCAAACTATGGTTTCATATTTTCTCCACTTCTTGACTACTGCCTTCACTGCGTTCCTTGGTATATGTAATGCTGCAGATGTTTTTTTTGTCCCCTTCTCCTGACTGATGAACAATAAGATCCTTTGATGCTTTGTCAACTCTGTGAACCATGGCTTTTGCTGTAGGATGGAACTGAGTCAGGAAAATCCTATGAGGGCAGCTGAACTTTATTTGGATCAGAGTCATTTTAATTGCTGGCAGGTGTGTACCCAAAAAGACTGAATGCTATAATTAAAGCAAAAAGTGCTCCAACAAAGTTGTCATGGTTGCGAGTGAGAGAGCGCAGGGAGGACCCAAAATGCAGACTCAGACACAGACTGATGAACTAAAACGGCTTTATTCAACCACTCACCAAAAGGGATCACAAAGTCCACGAAAAAGTAAATCCAAAACAAGAAACAACTGAGCAGAACCCACTCACAGCTGGCATGTGATCCAGATAACAACAAAGACTCACAAGACACAGGACACAGACAAGACACAGAGTATAAATACACGCAGACTAACGAGCAAACGAGAAACAGGAGGGAGAGGGACACAGGTGGCAACAATCAAAGGCAGGAATTAAAACTCAATACAAAGCACAAGACTAAACAGGTTTCGAAGTAAAACAGGAACAGAAAACAAGACAAAACATGACACAATAGAATCCTGACAGACAAGAACACATCAGGGAAAAACTACTGAAAGCAACAAAGGAAGGTTCTGACGAGTAGGAATGCAATAATAACAGAGCTAAGGCAAAAACTCCAATATACATAAACAAATAGGGAACATAGGAAACTCAAAAAACCAAGGATGTGCTCAAGATATACAAAACTAAACTACAAAAAATGCAGGACCATGATAAAAGTATTAGTTTTAGGGTGTGCACACTTCTGCAGCCAGGTTATTGTACATGTTTTACTTTTAATATTCTCATCTCAACACATTTGTTTCTGTTTCTAGTGAATCGTATAGGTTATAGGTCACATTAAAAGTGGAAAACGTTTTAAAATGATTGAAGGTAGTGTCATGGTCTCGTATTGTGCTGTGATTTTGTATGTTTTGAAGTTCTTTTGGGCTGTGGTATTTTCGGTTATCTGTTTTTACTCCCCTTGTGTGTTATCCTCTGAATCCTCCCTTGTTTATAGTCATCTCTTCTCACTAGGTTAGTTCCCTCAGCGTCTCCCTGCTGTGTTCCTGACTGCCGTCAAGTTCGTGTTTGTATCATGTTCCATGTAGTATTGTGTTTCCAGTTTTTTATTTCGAAGCCTGTTCTGTCTTGTACATTTGTGTTCACTTTACTTCCTGTCCCTGATTGTTGCCACCTGTGCTCCTCACCCTCCTGTCTCTCGTTAATCATCAGTCTGTGTGTATTTAGTCTCTGTCTCCCTTCAGTTCATTGTCATGTTGTTAGTCCGCCGTGTCTAGCCAAGTCATGTCTAGTCTTTCTATGTTAGTCATGTTAGCAAGTTTGCAGCCTTGATCCTAGTTCCAAGTCCCAAGTCAAGCCTGGTTTAGTGTTTCGTTTCTATTGTTTGTTATCAGCTTTAATAAAGCTCGCTTTAAGTTTATGAAGTTTTGCATTTGGGTCCTTGCTTCGCAATGCTAACCCTGACAGGTGGTCTCTCAATAATAGCGTTTTAACAGGGGTGTGTTTATTGCAATCTTGACTTTTTGAGACAAAAGTTGCAACAAAAACAAAACAAAAAAAGCTAAGCTGAGAATTAATTCACAAACTCAAATAGCTGACAAGTCAGGATGAAATTTTAATTGAAAGGCCTGTGCTATTTGCTTGAATGAGTTTGTGTTAACGCATTAAGTTCTAATTATGAACCTCAGCTTTTGCATTTTCTTTTTTCAAAAGCTTTATGTGGAGAAATTTCTTCTCCTTTAGTGGGACATTTTCACACAGGAAATGAAAATAAAATTTGCTGGAAAACATGAGAGCACAGAAATTGTTATTTGCTGTTGGAGGCTGCTGACCATGAATACCATCGCCAACTTTTCTCAGCCAAGAAGCTTGTTGACTGTCCACACATTGGCTGTATTTTCACTGGTGATTTATCTCATAGGAAATGAATGTACTTCCAGTTTATTTAACCATGTTGCTCTGAGTGTCGAAAAAGGCAGGAAATAAACTTTTCCCAAAGTATTCCTTCAAGACTGAGGAAAAATAGTTCTTTCTTGCATCTGTTTATGCAGTCATGAAAAAAAGTGTAGTTTTAACAGGACTTTAAGCAGTCCTGTGGAAAAACAAGTGCAGTAGCTTGTACAACCATCTTTAGCAGCAATAACTGCAAGTAATTGTTGTATTACATTTATTGTTAGAGTGTTGCTTTGGCTCATTGAGGTTTGCGGTCATTTGTTCATGAGCAGCTCTCTTTAGGTCCACAGCATTTCAGTCAGGTTGGGGCCTGGACTGTGGATTCTTGCAACACCTTGATTCCTTTTGTTTTTCAGCCATTGTTTTGTAGATTTGCTGACGTGCTTGGGATCATTGTCCTATTTCATGACCCAATTTGAGTCAAGCTTTTGCTGTTGGACAGAAGGTATCCTGTGCTTATTCAAGGTGGACTCAATGACTGTAAGGTTCCCAAGTCCTATGGCTAAAAAATGAGCCAAATTATCATCCCTCTACCTCCATACTTGACAGCCTGTATGAGGTGTTTGTGCTGATAGGCTGTGTTTGGCTTTCACCAAACATAGTGCTGTGCATTATCTCCACTTTGGTCTCATCTGTCCAAAAGACATTGTTCCAGAAGTCTTGTGGTTTGTTCAGATGCAACTTTGCAAACTTAAACTTCCCTGTTCTTTTAATAGAGAAGAAGCTTTCTCTTGGCAACCCTTCCTCTTATTATACTATCATGAAGTCTAATATTTAACCTGCTCACTCAGGCCTGTACAGTCTGAATTATAGCTCTTGGGTTTTTTGCAGTTTCTCTGAGCATTGCTCAATCTGATCATGGGGTAAATTCAGTGTCAAAGTCCCGGTCCAACAGACAGAAAAGTGATTAGAAATCAGCACAAATTCAGTTAATGTTTTTCAGAATGAATCCCAAATATGTCATAAGTACTTTGTGACTGAATTCATGAGTGTCCTAATGAGACTTCATAAACTCCTTGCATTGTACCGGAGGTCGGGGTTCCAATTTTGAAATTTCCAAAACTTTCATGAAGATTAAATTTTTTTAAACCTTCACAAAATGTAATTGTTTTGTAAAAGTTGCAGTTGCAGTTGCAATCTCAGCTCATGGAAGTCATAAATATTCTGTATGTCATGTGAATTCGTGATATTTTCCTTCTGTTGCCTAAACAATTTATCTCATTTTATATCCTCATTGTAACCACATGGAGTCCTAAAAGCATCATAACTGTTTCTGCTCCATTTTGCAAAAACTGCGCTTCCGAGGCTATTCCGCGGCAATTCATAGTCAAATTTGGAATTTAGCTTTACACACAGCTTAATTTTCCAGACCAACAAACTGCCAAAACTTCTGCTTTTACAGATGATGAGCAGTTCTCCACCGGCTGATGAGCAGTTAATCAAGTTCACTTGATTAGCAGCACCTGGCTGCTACTTACCGTCTTAATTGCTATGGAACCTTAAGGGTGTACTTAGTTTTTCACAGGACTCCACGGTCCTGTGAAAACTTTCTTTTTCACAAGGGTGTAGCTGAATTCTGCAGGTCGTTTGCATTGCAACAGAAGTTGAATATTTCAAACTAGCACGCTGCTGTCTCTCAGCAGCCTTTTCATATGACTGCTGGCAGCTAAGGAGAAGGAAAGTCCTCCGACAGAGAGACGGGGCCAAATTACGCCTTGGATTGTGGCCAATGTACAGCAGCAATTCAGTAATCATACAGTAAATTGTGGGGCTTCTGTAGAGGCTACATCTGCATTGTCATAAACCATTCTGAGATTTGTGTTGTGTCTTGCCTCAACAGGCGTGGATCTGCTGGCTTTGTACAACCACCCATCGGTCCGAGAGGCCCAGGTGAAGTACTACACTGTCAAGGTGCCCCTGCGAGTTCAGAATTGTGATGAAGGGGTCAAAGGGGTGGAGGCTAACTGGTTGGATCACATGACCCAGCACTTCAACAATGGGGCTTCGCTGGTCGATGGATACTTCCACCTGGGTAACGTGAACGGTAAGCAGGCTTGAAAAGTTGATACTGCAGAATAAAGAGGTTTTCCAGGCAATACATGTAGGAGAAAAAGTTCAATGCTTCTTTTTGCTTATACTGATTTTGGGTAATCTCCTCATACACAAAAACAGAATAACAGCTTTGTGATGTATAAAGACTTCAGGTCATACGTTCAGATTCTATTAGGCTTTATCTTTGATTGGCTTCTTGGCTTCAGAAGCAGAATAATTCTTCTGCTAGTATGTTCAAAAAGCTATTACAGTTATTAAGTGTTGGAAAAAAGTTTCCCAAATCAGCCTTTTTCTTTTCACTGTATTGCCAGTAAAAATGTCAGTGTCAGAAAGATGCTCGATTCATTTCAGCCTCCATAAACTTAAAAGACTACAGCGGGTAGTGATGCGCCTTGTCCTGTATGGCATTAATCATGCATGTCTAAAGTTTATTGGTGTTCAGAAAGGAATAAAAATTTATATTTGAATAACACTTGTAAATTGCTCTATTACGATTTCACTTTCTGTCAGAAAGTGGCTCAATTCTTCTGAAATTTCGCAATTTCGAGCCCAATCAAGGATTATTTTCGATAAACTTGTGATAAAAAGAAGATTGCCTGTAATGATTTTGAGTTTACAGGTAATTATGAACCTTTCTTGCTCTGATTTTACCCATTGAATCCCATTTCTCTGTCCTGAGGTTGACACAAACTGCACAAACTAGCACCTTTTTCCACCAGGTTAGCTCATTATAAACAACAATAGTAGACTGTGTTGCGAAAAAAAAGGTGTATTAACAAATGGTCCAAAAAATCAAATAACAAGCCACTTACAACCCCCTTTCCAAAAAGGTTGGGACGCAGAGTAAATATAAATAAAAACACAATTTAACGATTTACACATTCCATAAAACAATATGTGTTTTATGTTCTGTTGTGAATAAAATATTAAATGCTGAAAGTGAGAATTTTATTATTTCTTGAAAAATACTAGCTCATCTTGAATTTGAATTTGATGGCATCAACACGATTCAGAAAAGGTGGGACAGGTTCATTTTTCACCCAAAGCACTCCCAAAGAAGAGGGGATGCTACACAGGTTGGTGGTTTGATCCCTGGCTTTTCCAGTCTACACACTGAAGCATCCTTGGGCAAGTTGCCGAACCCCAAATTGCTCCTGATGCATCCATCAGAGTGTGAATGTGTGCATAATAGTTAAGTGTGTGTGTGTGAATGAATGAAGCTTGCAGTTAAAAGTGCTTTGAGTGCTTATTCAGGGTAAAAAAAAGTGCTATAAAAGCACCAGTCCATTTACCATTTAACAGCTGGATCTTTGGGAGAGGAATGATGTCCTATTCTTTTTTTTCTTTTTTTTTTGATATAGGATTCCAGTAGCTCAGCAGTCCTGGGTCTTCTTTGTCGTATTTTAGATTTCATGATGTTTTCAGTTGGTGAAATGAAGCCATGCTGTTGGAATAGCTGCAGTATGTGGTAAGGCCTTCCCTGAAAAAGACGTCATTCAGAGTTGAGCGTATGTTGCTCTAAAATCTGTATATACCTTTCAGCATTGATGGTGCCTTTCCAGATGTGCAAGTTGCAAGTATCATAGGAACGAATGCACCCCCATATCATCAGAGATGCAGGCTTTTGAACTGAACACTGGTAACAAGATGGTCCCTCTCCTCTTTAGTCTGGAGGATGTGGCGTCCATGATTTCCCCCCAAAAATTTCACATTTTCATTCGTCTGACCACAGAACAGTTTTCCACTTTTCCTCAGTCTATTTTAAATGAGCTTTGGCCCAGAAAAGACGGCAGCGTTTCTGGATCATGTTCACAAATGTCTTCTTCTTTGCATGATAGAGCTTTAATCTTCATTTGTGGATGGCAAGGCCAGCTGTGTTCACAGACAGTGATTTGTGGAAGTGTTTCTGAGCCCATGCAGTGATTTCCATGACAGAATCATGTCTGTTTGTGATGCAGTGCTGCCTGAGAGCCTGAGGATCACCAGGATCCAGTGTTGGTTTTCAGCTGTGTTCCTTGCACCCACAGATTTCTCCAGATTCTCAGAATCTTTTGTATGTACTGTAGATGATGAAATGTTCAAAGACTTCACAGTTTTACATTAAGGAACATTATTCTAAAATTGCTCTATTTGTAGAAGCAGTTTCTGGCAGATTTCTGAATCTCTGCTCATCTTTACCTCTGAGAGACTGATGACCTCAGCTTTTTTTAAGTTGGGTTGCTGCCATCAAATTTAAGATGAGCTAGAGTTTTCCATTTAAAAAGTAAAACGTCTCACTTTCAACATGTGATATGCTTTCTATTTTCTTTTCATGAATAAAATATTAGTTATTAACGCTTAATTACATTAGCCATAAAAATGACAAATTAAAGACAATCACATTTTAAAGCTTTCTTGTTTCAAAATGATTGTCCCTTTACTTATGAGCTTGTGAAAATGGGAGGCTATGCATAATAAAAATGGCTGCAATGCATAGACAGTTAATGCAATTCATTTGTCAGACCCCTTGAATTAAAGCTGAAAGTCTGCACTTTTGACTGTTTGATTTAAAATCTGCTGTGGTGGTGCACAGAGGCAAAATGAGAAAAATGTTTGATTGTGTCGAAACGTATGGCCTTCACTGTATGCCAGCATCAGAAAGACATGTGCAAACTTGTGTAAAATAACACAGTAAACACTAAGCTGGTGACCCTGAAACACTTTGGAGGGGACTGTAATTGATGGGTCTGATAAGATTACTGCTATTTTCCTTCCTCCTACTGTGGTAAAAGAAAAAAAGTTGAATTCTGCAAAAATATTTTAGCACCACATAAAGTCACTTCAGACCCTCGTCATGCTGTTCGTGCTGTGATGTCTTATTGAAAGGTAGGGCACTGCATCTTTTACCAAAGAACAGAAGGACCAAGTGAGTTTTATCAGCGTGTTGTGTCTCTGACATGATCCTCATTTGTTGGGAAGCTGTTTGGTATCCTCCGTTAGACTATTTCCTGTTTGGGTTTTCCTCTTCCATCAGACCCCAGCGGCTCTGTGCTTTACTCTGACACCGGAGAAATAAGCCAGCCAGAGTAAATAAGAGTCATAATTCATTAATCTGGGAAAGTGAACGCCTCAGCAACTCTGAAACACAGATAATTAACCTGATAACAAATTAGTGCCTCCTTGCATATTTTATGTCCTGAGAATGGAGTAATGAAGTGTATTATTATGATTCAATTTTTTTCTGCCTATTAGGGTCCTCTAACATATTTTGCATTTTCATGTGCTGCTAAGATATGTATCTCTTGAACACTGAATTTGCTGGGTGGGAAAGAAAGCGAATCAGCTTCTCTTGCCTTCACTGACTTATAGGACTAAATTCAGCTCGCAGCTTAAGCTCATATGCTTTAGAAAACAGACAACTTTACAGAGGTGAATGCTGTACTTTTTGGATTTTGGTCTCATGAGAGCAGCTGGCAGTATGACATCAAAGCCGCACCCCGTTTGTTGTTAGCAGCTAATTACATCAAACAGCCGTGCAGCTCAGGGCTTTAGAATCAGTATCCATTCTTGCCGTCTCCATATTTAGGAACTTCTTTGAAACGAGTTTCTGAATTCACAACCAGACAGTCTACACGTTGCAAGGGACCATCTCAACCTCATTAACATCGAGTAAATGTTTGACAGCAATACAATAAAGGATAGGGACTTGACAGATACGCAGTTGGATGGGAGAAGTTAGTGACAGTGACAGCCTTATTTACAGCTCTGAGGCACAGAGCAGCTAAGCCTGTCATGTCTGTCTAATGAGTATAATTTTTCCATTTTTTAAAACTGACCTTTTGCCTTATCTTTTTTACTTTAATTTGGTTGTACAATTTGACTTTTATCGCTTTGTTACTTAACCATGGGATCTCATGTGGAATTGGTATTTGTCCTTCCATCCATCCATCCATCCATCCATCCATCCATCCATCCATCCATCCATCCACCACTTTTCCAAGGGCCCGGGTTGCGGGGGCAGCAGTTCGAGCAGAGAAGCCCAGCCACCTCCTTAAGCTCCTCAGGGGGGACACAAAGGCGTTCCCAGGCCAGCTGGCAGACGTAGGCTCTCCAGCATGTCCTGGGTCTTCTCTGGGGTCTCTTCCTAGAACACCTCAAGTGGGAGGTGTCCAGAAGGCATCCTGATCAGATGCCTGATCCATCTCAGCTGGCTCCTTTCAATGTGGAGGAGCAGTGGCTCTACTCTGAGTCTCTTCTGGATGAGTTCCTCACCCTGTCTCTAAGGGTGAGTCCAGCGACTCTACGGAGAAAGCTGATTTCAGTCACTTGTATTTGCAATTCTCATTCTTTCTGTCATTCATGACAAAGTTCATGACCATAGGTGAGGGCGGAAACATAGATAGACCAGTAAATCGACAGCTTTGCCTTAGAGCTCAGCTCCCTCTTCACCACGACAGATCAGTACAACGTCCTCACCACTGCAGGTGTTGTCCATCTGTCGATCTCCTGCTCCATCCTCCTCTCACTCGTGAATAAGACCCCAAGATACTTGAACTCCCCCACTTGGGGCAGAACCCTGCTCCCAACCCAGAGAGGACAATCCACCATTTTTCCAGCTAAGAACCATGGGTTTGGCCCAATTTGTATTATCTTCCATTTAGAACATCTGTCTGAATCAAGCCAGAACCTCCAGGTTTGAAAAATACTCATGTTAGAAGTTCTAGGAGCAGACTTGACTTTCGCTCTCTATATGAGTGTGTGGGAGGGTATACATGTACACTTTGAGTGGTAGAGGTTGTTTTCTTTTCTGGTTCAGTGGTTGGTTATTGGTAACCAAGCTAAAGCCAGCATGTGCTATACCCTCTGGTCTAAATATGGTCGCATGCAGTTTCAAAAAAACATCCATCCTTACATCCATTCATCCATTTTCTGCCCCTTATGTGGGTCCGGGTTATGGTGGTAACAGTATAAGCAGAGATGCCCAGACCTTCCTCTCCCCAGCTCTTCTATGGGGACACCAAGGCGTTCCCAAGCTAAGCAAGAGATGTATGCTTGCTCACAGGGGATGGTCTGATTGTTGTGGTTTTCTACCTTGGGACAATGTTTGTTGTGAATTGGTGCTATATAAATAAAATGGAACTGAACTGAATTAAAACTGCTCAGTTAAGGAGTCTACACATAAACGAAACTAGCAACAGTGAAGATATCAGTGAAAATATCAGTGGAAAACAACTTGTAGCAATCAGAATCTGAATAACATGAGCTACCATAACCTGCTATCATACCCTAGCAGGAGGATACGCAAAAGTTGCAAACACTCTGCTGACTCAATAACTGCAGGGTTCCAAACCTTCTCAGCCATTAACATCAGCACAAAAACTGTTCTTCATGGCAGAATTCAAGCCTTATGGCAACAAGCACAATGCCCATCGTCGGATGAATTGGTCTAAATCAGGCCCCTTTGGACTCTGGAGCAGTGACAACATGTTTTGTTCTGTGATGAATCACACTTCTCTGTATGGCAGCCTGATGGATGGATCTGAGTTTGGTGAATGCCAGGAGAACATTACCTGCCTGACTGCATTGTGCCATTTGTTAAGGTTGGTGGAGGAGGGATAGTGCTATGGGGTTGCGTTTCTGTTGTTCCAGTGAAAATAAATCTTATTGTTTCAGTTTAATATATAATGTTTACAAAGACATTTTGGAAAATTCTATGCTTCTAAACTTTGTGTGGTCAGTTTTGGGAAGGCCCTTTTTCTGTTCCAGCATTACTGTGCCCCAGTGCATAAAGCAAGTTGCATAAAGGCCTGGCTGGATGAGTTTGGTGTGGAAGAACCTAACTGGCCTGTACAGAGCCCTGACCTCAACCTCATCAAACATCTTTTAGATGAACTAGAAAGGAGATTGTGAGCCAAACCCTGTCATTCAACGTTAGTATCTGACCTCAAAAATGCTCTTCAGGAGGAATGGGCAAAAATCTTGTAGAAAGCCTTCTCAGAAAGGGAGATCAAGTCCACATTAATGCCTATGGATTGAGAATGGGTTGTCACAAAAACTCCTCTGTGTTTAATGTGTAGGTGACCTAATACTTTTGTCCATATAGTGTATGTTGACTGGACTTTAGACGTGTAATATTGAGCATGTTTCTATACTGATGTGCATATTCATCTTAATTCTGCCAAGTGCAGCCAGAACAGCTAAAATGGATGTAGGCTTTTACAGTACTCGCAAGTTAATTTCCAAAGGATTGTTGAGAGTTTTTGTTCTGTCATTGTTTACTGTTCTTTGCATGGTTTGCAACTATTGCACTGTGTTGCACACGTTGCACTTTATTTATTTATTTTTAACCTAAATTTTAAACTGTGGAAAAAAAAATCCCTTCTGTCATATGTCTATATGTTTATATGTTGCACCAGGTCCTGGAGAAACGCTATTTCATCTCACCTTGTTCTGCGTCAGCTAAATGTGGTTGAAAATGACAATAAAGCTCTCTTGAATCTAGAAAGCTGCCAGTCGAGACCCTGGCACATACCAAAATATGGTCTATGTCTGGTTCCTACTAGTGGATTTCATTTGCATTTGTTTTTGTAAATGTGTGGTTCTAGCATGCACTAGTAATGAATCAACTTTTCAGGAAGTGATCTTGTAATTAATCTGCATTTTAATGTAAATCATTTGTCAATCATTAACACATTTATGGCTGCATCAGGGATTTCCCTAAAGTCAATTGTGTTTGGCTCTTTAACTGACTTAATGAATTGATAAAGTGTACATCTATACAGACTGATCCCACAACTATCATCCCAGAAAGTTTCTTTGGAAGATTCCCTTATTTTCCTCCTTTTTACCTCTTTATTATTATTCATAGCCTGAATCGATTTCCAGCCTACAGGAATATGACCTGCTAATGACTGTTTCCCCCAGGATCCTTATAGTAGCTGTGCGATTTATGTGTGTCCATTAACATTTGACACTGAACCTTTATTTACCAGCACTGGTAGAAGAAAAGCTTAATACAACCCCAGGATCATTATAGTTATGTTATTTTTGTTCTTCTTCTGACATGTATATACATTTGCAAGGAGCATTTGACCCCTGCTTAGTGCATACTAGGAAACTGTACCTAATTATCTGCATATGCCACTTAAAAATGCATAAAAATATCATTGGAACTGAAATTTCCCACACTGGTCCTGGTGACTGTATATGATTGTCAGTCTCTCTGTTTTAGGCTACAGTTAGGGCTTAGTTATGCTGCAGTAGGTTTAGGCTGCTGGGGGGGCTTCTTATGATATGCTGGGCATTTCTTCTCCACCCAGATGGCTGCCACTCCCTGAGCCTGGTTCTGTCGGGGGTCTCTTCCTGTTAAAAGGGATTTCTTCCTTCCCGCAGTCGCCAAGTGCTTACTCATGGGGGATGGTCTGATTGTTGGGGTTTTCTCTCTAATACTGTAGGGTCTTAACCTTATAGTGTGAAGCACTTTGAGTTGACTTTTGTTGTGAATTGGTGCTATATAAATAAAAGTGAACTGAACTGAAGAAAAGAATTAAAACACAATAGTGTGTGCTTCCCCCCCAGTCTAGGGCAAATATCCTAAATTAGAGGTCTGAGAAGATCCTTCATGTTGGAAAGCTTTAACTGCTGAAGAGCATCTGAAGTGTCTTGTTTTAAGGCAAATAGCCCGATGGTAGGATAGCATGCAAGTCCTGGGAAAAAAAGAGACATCAGCTTAAATTCTCACAAACTGCCTGATTGGAAACTTTAGAGCAGATGTAATGCTGTGTAATCCACAGCAGATTATAAATGACAACTTGGCATTTTTGAAAATACAGCAGAAATCTCATATTTTGCACTGCAGCACAGTTGTGCTTTTACTGAGTAGTGACATTACTGAATAAACCATATATTAACAAGTTTTCAGTACCATGGTACCATAGTAATGTTACCCTATAATGATGCCATGAAAACTTACCTCCAGCATTTACAATCACGTTACAGTCAACTCCAAAAGCAGTTCATGGAAATGTCTCTTTCCTCAACATACTGGTGACATTGGTCCTCACTCAACTTTTTGAGCAGTGCATGCACATAGTCCAGGTTCTCTTAGCATCTGATGCCCCCCAAAAAATGCATTTAATCCGAACTCTTGGGGAGAATACAAGTGAGCAGCCAGAGGAAGTTTCTTGTTATTTTCCACATGAATTGCATCATTATTGATCAGGCTACCCAGCGAAATATAAGTGATAAAAATCATCATTAAAGTCATAAACACGTCAATGAATCAATAATTATGATCCAATAAAGTGTACCTGTGGCTGCTTCCTTGTATTCTCCCCAAGGGCTTGTCACAGCAGATTGATCCACATTGGTAATATGACAGAGGTTTCACGCCAGATGCCCTTCCTGATGCAACCCTTCATGGTGAGAGGAGCTTGTGTCTCCACCTGGAATCGAACCAGGGATCTTTCACTTATGAGGCGAATGTGTAAACCACTCTATAATCTAATAATACAATGTATATTATTCTGGAAGTGCCATTCTACGTAACGAGGTACTTTAACTATATTTCAATTAAACAACTTGCTCACTTTTAAGCTACTACTTAAGTGCAGCACCACTTTTACATAATCAGTCTGTAGCAGGACACAGCTGCATGAGCCTAAAAATCAAACCCAACTACCCAATTTTTTTCTTCTTCAACTTTGCCCCCTATCTTAAAATCCTGAAAATGCCCCTGCATAGCGTGTGAACATACTCAAATAGGAAAGTGTGAAAGCATGGAAGTTCATGTCGTGAAACAGCGTACATCTCTTAGCTGTAAAAAAAGAAATCTGATGGAAGGATGAACTAAAAAGAGAAAGTCCTTCAAGAAGTGAGTCAAGATGGTCAGCAGCCATCTGGCCGAAGTCTCTGGGCACTTGTGGGGGCAGTTACTTTGAAGCCCTTATCTAAATGAGTGGGGAGAGAGCCATAACTTTAATTCTAACAGGAACATAAAAACGACATGCAGGGAATAAGAAATCCGATGTAAAAGGAAAGCGTTAAAAATCTGGTGACTTCGCCCCAAAATAAGGTTTGAAATCCTTTTCCTGACAAGCTGCAATTCTACTATATGCCTAAAGTTACACGACACTCACGGATCAATTCAGAGTGTGATACAAATAGCATCTCTGCTCATCCCAGCAGAGCTCTTGAACAAATGCCATTTTAATTAATGTTACTGATACAGTAAGCCAGGAAAATCAATTAGTACACTTACCCACATATTTACTTTGATAATGAATAGATATGCCACCGCAAATTGCTGTGAACCTCGTCAGTGTGCATGCCTGAGTGCAAGATTGACTCATATGTTTTCCAGTTCAGCAGCTGATTGGCTGTTCAAGGGCAGAGGTGGGATAACCTCCATCATTGACGTTGCAAAATTCTCCTATAGGTTTTTATCTATGACTCTATCTCTGTCTCATCCATCTCATATACCGTAATGTCTCTGATGCTATTTGTTAGTTTCTGCTGCAGTCAAATTAAAAATGTGAATGAAAGAAGTACATGAAAAAAATGATTGATGGTTAAATAAATATTACTTCTTGCCTAATTTTTGACCTTGTAAGACAGGCAGTAAAAAAGATATGTAAGACATTTGTAAGACTTTTCAAGATGTGAAAACTCTGTCGTGAAGAAACTCACAACTGCTGCAGAATATTAGAAGAATAAACAGATATTAATTTGTAACATTAATAAGTGTGTCATTGCTCTGATTTTTTTTTTTTTTTTTTTTTTTTGGTCACCC
>VUQH01006333.1:47157-57646 GCA_015106775.1 Etroplus canarensis | reverse complement strand
ATGTGGAGGGTGAAGGAAACAGTGGTCCCAGTGGTAATTGGAGCACTAGGTGCAGTGACTCCCAAGCTAGGCGAGTGGCTCCAGCAGATCCCAGGTACAACATCCAAGATCTCTGTCCAGAAGAGCGCAGTCCTAGGAACGGCTAAGATACTGCGCAGGACCCTCAAGCTCCCAGGCCTCTGGTAGAGGACCCGAGCTTGAAGGATAGACCGCCCGCAGGGGCGACAGGAGAATGTATATATATATCAGACCCCTGACAAAACTAAAATTTAACCTAAGTCTTTCATTACTCCTCATTTTTTTTATGTTTTGCCTCCAAGAAGCCAGACTTTCTTGTAATTTTTTAAAGTGGTCATTAGCTATGTCTTTCCAGGTTTTCTGAAGGACTTTTGACGTTTTCCTTTGGACAATGGCTGCTTTTTCATGCATTTTGAGTCTAGTCTTTCTACCTGACCATTTTCAGAAGAAGTATTTTCTGGTGTGTCAAGCCACACTGACCTATGAATCATTCAAGCATTAAAAAGCAGCTAATGCAAGGGATGAACTGGCATTGTTAAATAATATATTTAGACACTTTCTAACAAGCAACCTGTCCAAAAATGCACATATTATCCCATTTCTTTGGTTGAACCTATGAAAAATGTCAAAAGATAGCACAGTTTGATGGGCATGAAAAAGTATTTTTGCACCAACGAGGTAATTCCCAAAGAGCTGAAAACTTGGCATATCTCAGCATGTTGTGCGCTGTGTAAAAACTTAAGGAAACTGGACAAGTGGAACACAAAAGAAGTGGCAGGTCTAAAAATTTATCTACAGCAGATGAGCAGTATGTGAAAGTCATGCCCTTAAGAAAGAGGAAAAAAACATCTAGCAAAGACCTGGTACAGGACCTGAAAGATGCATCTGACCCTTCAGTTGATCCATCTACTGTTCACTGCAGCCTCATCAGAAATGGTCTCACCTGAAGGGTGGCTGTCAAGAATTCATTCTTAAGGAAGAAAAATGGGGAGAAAAGTCTGTGGTATGCCAAATTGAATGAAAATCAGTGGCACGAGGTCTTATGGAGTGAGGAATCTAAATTTGAACATTTTGGTTTAAATCATCATCAGTATGTACAAAGGAGGACAGGAGAGAGGTACCACAGTGAGTGAATGGAACACTATCAGTCATGGACTGGCCTCCCCAAAGCCTCAACAGTTTTGAAGACAGAGAACGAAACAAAAGGCAGCCAACATCCAAATGCATGTTTTGGAATGTCCTTCAAGAAGCTTGTAGAACTATTCCTGAAGACTACTTAAAGAAATGAAAAGAAAGCCTGCCTAAGAAAGTTCAGAGAATGTGGGAGAATAAAGGTGGTCATACCAAAACTCTTCAGAATTATACAAATTTTGTTTTTGCCTCATGTACTGCATTTCCATTTATGTTTGCGTGTTTCAATAAACACCTTGCACCTGTTCCCAATTTTCCTTTCAAAATATAAAGAAATTAAGGGTGGCTCAAGAGTTTTGCACAGTACTGTGTATGAATTATCTCAATAGCTGTATAAACACAGGACTCATATTATTATGTAACTTCTAATATTGCCTCATTGTGTAGAGAGGAAAAGCATAGCTACCCTACCTCAAATATGTTTAAGTGCACATCTGACTCATAAGTTTAGTGATAAAAGTATCTCACAAATTAAACTTGATTTTCATGGCTTTATTGTGTATGATCAGAAGGTGTTTGTCTTTTTAAATTTCTCTTAGAAGTGAGGCACCATTTGTCATCTGGGAATAACTTATCAATTACATATCTTGCCTTGTAGTGAAATACAGATACTGTTGAAGTTTCTTATCGGTTTTCTTTTCTTTTTTGAAACACCTGAGCAGAAATACAACTGTCATACCTACAGCCTTAGCTCATAGTTTTGTTGTGATTAAATCACTTTTGCATATATTATTCTTTAATTGAATAATACATGGTTGTAACTTACTTTCATTTCAGATCTTGTATACAACTTACAACTTTTCCTTACTCTAAAGCTTCTGTGCTACTGGTTTGGGGGAAAACTGGCCTTCACCATGTAAACAGTATAAGAGATGCAATAAGGATGTGGTAAGTGTCTACACCTGGGCTCAAGACTACGCCTAACACCTGCCACAGCAAAGGCAGTATGGTGAGGGATCAGTTATGATTGGGTACATTTCAGTGCTCTGATCTCATCACTACTGAAGAGCAACTGAGACAGCACAGAAGATCTGACATTCTCCAGGATACAGGGAACACCCTGCCATGTCCCCTGAAAAACTGTTTTATGCTTACTGGGTGAAATTAAGTGATAAGTAACAACTAGTCCTGGCAATAATGTTTAAATATGGCCAGATGAACAAAAGTCAACTTTTGATTCATCTGTTTGCTGAAATCATTGTTAACCACACACTATAATATAATGTACTTGCTTTTATATAGCACTTTTATTGTTTTACTGACCAGTCAAAGTGCTTTATACTACAAGTTGCAGTTTAACTACACATTCATGCAATATGTTATTCTGTACTCTTCAAGTACATTATCTACTTCACATCCAAAGCCAATTTGGAATTGCCAAATAAATGGTAAACTGACTGATTCTTATATAGCACTTTTATACTCTGAGCACTCAAAGCACTTTTTACTATAAGCCTCATTCACACACACATTCATACAGTGCTTTGTTCTATGTCTTAAGTGCATCTTAACTATCACACATTCACATTCGGATGGATATATCAGTGTCAGTGTCTTGCTCAGGGACTCTTTGGCACGTAGGCTGGAGGAGCAGGGGATCGAACCGCGAACCTTCTGATTGGAAGATGACCCAGTCTGTCTTCAGAGCCACAGCCACCCCAGTTACCCTAACATGGATGTCTTTGGACTGTGGGAGGAAGTTTGGGTACCCAGAGGAAACCCACACAGGCAAGAGGAGAACATGCAAACTCCACATGGAAGAACCTCACCCAGGGTTTGAATCAGAAACTTTCTTGAGGTGAGGTGACAGTGCTAGCTACCACCCCACTGTGACAACCCTATACAAAGGGTACTGTAGAGGACTATATAGTGAGCTCATCAGCAAAATGAAAAGCCACTTTTGGATGCTGAAAATGTTCCAATATGTATTCTGAAACCAGGCCTTGAAGAGCTTTTAAAGTGAGGAGTAAAATATTTAGATCAGCTCTAAAATAGTTGGGCAGTCATTAAAACTGGCTCCATATGTTCACTTTTCTTGTTACTTGTGAGAAGTCTTACTGCTGTATTTTGAACAGTTTAAAGTATTTGAACTGATTTCTGATTGCTACCTGCTAAGACACCATTACAATAATCTAACTTAGAGGAAATGAAAGCATGAATAATAGTTTGAATGTCACTTAAACTTAACCTCGATCGTATCCTTGCAGTGTTCCTCAGATGGTAGTAGCAGCACTGGGTGACTTTGTTTATATGTTTTACAAAAGTTAGGTTAGAGTCAAATAGAACACCCAGGGTTTTGGCACCTACTTTTTCATGAACTGATAAAGAACCAAGGAAGGATTTAAGGTTAGGTTGAAGCTTGTCCAGATCAACAATAAGTGTTTATTTTTTATGAGTTTAACTTTTAAAGAGCACACTTACCAATTTTGACATCACTTAGGCAGTTAGCAAGATTGGTGAGGTTTGTTGAGTCTCTGAATTTCACTGGAAGGTAGAGCTGTGTATCAACATCATAGAGTTGGAGCAAAATGTTATATCCCTATAAAACGTGATCCCGTGGTAGCATATAAAATGAAAAAAGGATAGGTCCTAATATGACCCCCTGAGGGACTCCACACTTTAGATCTTTGTCTTGCCTTTTCAAATTTCTAATCACTATAATTTAATTTGTTGTCTGATGCGTTTTCTCAGTTTAATAACTGCTTGAAGTAAAATCATCAAGGTAATTGAATGTCTTCAGTCATTTCTGGAATTGGGTGTGCTTTGTTACAGTAAGAGATTTGCCCACATTAATGCCCTGTCTGCAAAACATTCACTGTTATTACCCAGAAAAGTATGTATTACACCTTATTGTTTTTTACAGTAATTTTGTATAACATAATCTACTTTTGCTTTACTCCACAATATGAGATGCATTGCTAGTCATATAACATTAAGCCTTACACATATATTAATATGAGGGGCATACCTAACATCTTATTTCTTTATACTCTTTAATAGAGTATTTCCACAAAAGCAGCAGCAAAAAGCACATCACATAAAAATCAAGGTTAGCAGGTTAAAATGACTCAAAATAAAAAGTTCTACTAACATGTAACATTACTGCATTGCAATGTGACGTGATTGCATGACACTGTAAATACGTACTAATTCCATGCTTCCTGTTGTTACAGGAGATCAAGCATAAGAATCAGCAGATATATTAAAACACTGATAGTAGACGACCAGATATCAGTGAGGAATGAAGCTTAGAATACTTTCTCACAGATAAATTACAACACCATTTTTTTACTATTAGTTTCACTACGGTGAAAAGTGAGAAAAAACAGGAAATAATAAAACACTACAAGGCCAAGAAGTTCAGTCTCTGGACATCTTTGGAACATGTTTTTACCCTCACAGTCTCTACTCATGCCTTTTACCACCTCTTCCAAAAGCGAGGCAGCAAGCGGTGAGATGGATGGGCTGAGCGTTGCAAGGTTTCCAAAAGCGAACAGAGCCTGACTGCTGCTCTACCTGAGGAGCAAAAACAAAAGAGCCATCTCTACCTGTAGGACTGTGGGAGTCAAGGCTTTGATCTGGACCAGAAAGAGAGAGTAGTTTGATGAAATATTGATGCTTTTTTTTAACTGTGTCCTGTGGGAGCTTACTCTGCTCTCAGGATGTGTGCGCTGATCCACAATACGACTGCGTGCTTGGCTGTATGAGAACAGACTTGACCGTGCTGCTCAAGGAGTGTTATCGGCCCTAATGGGCCCAGTGATGACCCCCCACTCTGGGCCTGAATTGGTCAGGGGCTTTTTCTGCTGATCAAAAGAACAGGTGCATTTAATCAGTCAGCACCCATTGCAAAATACATACAGCGCTGAAATGTGTCTGACATCTAAACAGAATCTTGACAGCAAAGCCTGCACAACTTAAATCTTTATTTGGTGTTGGACGGGTAATTGTTTGCCCTTGAAACAAAGGTGCAACAGCTTCAGATGTACAGCTTGTGAGCTGACAATTAAAACTAAATAACTGTGCTGGAAAGGTGTTTACGCAGGCAGGATTTATTTGCAGAGATGCTGTTTTGAGCAAGTATTCGAATAAATACACAACCTTTGCATAATGTAATATTCAACCGAATGCTCAGAAAGTTTGATTTGAGCTTGTATGAAAGTGACCCACATTTTTCAAGCAACAATGTGAAAAAAAATCAGAATGTTGATAAATTGCCTAGAGTGCTTTTGTCTGAAAGTTATGAGGCCAACACAACTCAATCAGGCTGGAAAAGAGTGTGAAAAACGAGGATTTATCACTCCCATGCTCACGTTCATACACAGATAGACGGCGGGCATAATGACTTCTGTGGAAATAGCAGAACGATTATTTAAACTTGAAGGAAGAGGAGAAAGAGGCAGAGAAACGGGTCGAGTGGGGGAGGAAGGAGGGGTCTTAGGAGGAGCCAGGGGCAGCAGATAGTCTGGGAAAGGTCTCGCGTTAAAGTAGAATTAACATGCCTTTCCATTGGAGTCCATTAGATAATCATATTCATACCACACAAGGCTCAAAACCCTCTCTGTTTCATTATTCCCTTTTAATCCAGTCTGATAAGGGGGTGCAGGCGTCGTGGTTTTATTATGTCGTCATTTGGAATCCACATGAAATCCCCACGGGATGTTATCATGGGGAAATTGCTTAAGTAGCCCAAGTGGATATAGTTTTGGGTTTATTATTTCTGACGGATCCAAAATAACTGCAAATATCCTTTTTTTTCCCCTGATTATTGGGGGCTAAGAGTCTTATCAGTCATTCACACTAATGGCCCACTCAAGCCACCCGATACCTTCCGGCAGGGGGAAGAAGAAGGGATGCTGGGAAGAGAAGAGGGGGGAGTGCTGTGTTTGAGAGTGTCCTGAATGTACAAGTGTGTACAGGTACAGTACATGTGAGAAACAAGGAAGAGAGCAGGGAAAACAATGTGGAGAGAGGGAGCAAACTAACATACTCCTGACAGTAGATTAGAGGTTGCTGAAGCTCTCTTTTGTGGTGTGTTTGTTTCCCAGGCAAACAGAGTAGATGTCAGATTGCTCTTGTCATTTGTGGCTCAACACACATGCGGTCTTAAGGAAAGCAAACACGTTGACTAAATCCATCAGGGCCTTTAGTAGACAGAGACAACACAGAGAAGAAACGTGAGGGATGAACCGTGAGGAAAAAACAACCCATGAGGCCTTTAATTGACTGGTTACTTCATGTGTCATTGTTCAGTCAGATATGATGGATGAAGTTCTTGCCTTTATGGGTTGAAAAAAAATCCTGTACTTCGCTTAAAAAAAAAAATCTTATACAAAGTCTGTTGAGGTATGTGCAAAACACATTGTTTCGTCAGATGAGAGTTTTTCTAGAATTTTGTCTGACTATCTCTGGCTTCTTGAGTCACAACTTAAAAGGTCAGGCCATTTGAAAAGTTGGGTTTTTTCTCATTTACATGTTGAGGTGTCTGTCCATGGACATACCTCAGTGCTGAGGTGATGAGGAGGATTACAGGGCTGTGGTGGGCAACTTTGTTACGTGGTGTAAAAAGAACCCATCACAGCTTAATGTGGAAAAGACTAAGGAACTGGTTGTTGACATCAGAAGGACCAAAGCACCGGTGAGCCCTGTTTCCATCCATGGCGTCTGTGTGGAGGCAGTGGAGGATTACAAATACCTTGGTGCTGGATAATGCTCAGGATGTTTTGCGAGTCTGTCGTGGCCAGTGCCGTCCTCTATTCTGTGGCGACCTGGGTCAGCAGACTGTAGTGTACAGAAATAGACTCAACAAATCGAGCCGCAAGGCCAGTACCACAATGCACCACAGGAAATCATGTCTACCTGTGGCCACCAGACTTTACAACTCCTCCTTATGAATCCTGGGCTCTTTTTTAATTGAAATATATATTGTGTAAACTATTGTTTAACTTTGGCATATTTCTGTTGTATATCACACTTTGAATAGAGAGTCTTATTATAGTTATTACTTTTTTACTGTTAGGATTTATATTTTTATCTTCAAAGTTTCTATCTTTCAGATTTATATTTAATTGATCATCTGTAAGCAAACAATTTCCCCCCTGGGATTAATAAAATATTCAGATTCTTTTTTTTTGATACATTTTGCTTTTAAATTCTTACTTTTTCATATACTTGTCCCATGTCCTAATAAAGCTGAACTGGAAAATGACATTTTACTGGTTACCATCTTTTTATGATTATCTATTAGACCAATGGAAATGAAACATCTGATGTTTTCTTTTTATAAATCGAGTATGAGAAAGACAGGAAACCGTGGGAGAGCTGAGGCATAGAGACAAAATTGAACAGCAAGTTACTTAATCACTAAGCCACTAAATGACTTAGTCTTAAAAATTTATGTTATACTATTTGCAGCTATCCTGTTGAGTTTGAAGATGTTTTGCTCTAACATAGGTGGGCTGGATCCAGAAGAATCTCTGACCAATATGCCCATTTACAGAAGATTAAAATCCTAATTAAGAGAATCAAAGGATCTAAAAACCTGTTCTTTAATCATGCATCGGCAGAGTTGGAAAGTACTGCACTTAAAGTGCTGCTTACACATAACAATATTCCAACAATACATAGATACAGTATGGGATAAATATATGCATAATACATACTTTTACTTTTGTTAGTAAGAGTACATTTGGCTGCTTAATCTTCTAAAATTTTGAGTACAAGATATACTTTTACTCACATTAAATTCTTCAGTGCTTCCACCTCTGTTTGTTTCCAGGTGGAGACATTTTACATATTCCTTTATCTTAATAAACCTTTCCCTTTCTGCTGTGAACAAGACAGTAGCCTCTGTCATTCCTCTGTTTCTGTTTCTAGCAGTCACATCTGTGTGGCTATAATATGCTTATTCTGCTGTATCCATTTCATAGTGACATCTGTCCAGCGACAAAGACTTAAAGGCAAAAATCCAAATGCCTGCACAACGTTCTGCCAAATATTGATTTACTGTTACATGTGTAGCATACAGTACGTGGACAAACTGAGCTCTACATTTTATTTCAGTGAGATCATCCGAAACTGGAAACACGCTTTTTGGGTTGGTGATCATTTGAAAAATGAGCACAAGACTCAGATGCTGATCTTAAATGCACAGCATTTCTTGATTGTGGGGTGGTGAAAAGTAACAATATTTGTGCACGAATGAGATGTTCGCATCTTGTGTGTGTGTTTCTGTGTTTGTGAGCATGCCTGAGTGTCCACCTCAGCGAGTGCACCTCCCTGTCTGTAGATCTCAGGGTCTGGAACAAACAGTAGTTCCTTCTTAATTGGGGTGAGATCTGGGGCTTAAAGAGGGCCAAGAAGGGACCTGAACCCCTTTCTTTCTCCTCCAGAATCGCTTTGGCTACAGAGGTGCTTTTGATGTGTGCTTTGGCTCTGCGAGTCCTACTTTGGAATATGTTCTTGGGAGACCATTGGTTACTTGCCTCCAGGCAGAATCTCAATCCCCAGGATCCTGGCCCTCTTTGATGAAATACTTTCGGGAGCCGCTAACCCCACTGATGCCCATGTGCACCTCCTCCCTCCTCCTTTACCCTCTTGTTCTCCCCTACCTCGCCCCCCACCCTTCATCCCCCCACCTCTACTACCACGTTCCTTGGATTCTCTTTGAGAGATTCATAACAAGGACTTTATCTCTGTGTAGTCCGGGCCAGATGAGCACTGCCTGACAAACTGACAGGAGAATTAGCGGTGTCTTACAGAGCACCTTTGACTGTCTCCTCTCTTCCTGTAGTTACAGACATGAGCATTTTCTATTCATATTCTCATATTCTATTTTTGTGCATGCGTAACATTTCTATATTTAGTTTTTTTAACCTCCTGACCTTATTTATTTAGTCTTGTCCTCTTTGAAAAGATATGAAATAAAAGTGTCTTTTTAAAGTTTTATGGACATCAAGGGAAAAATACAAAAAACCTACATGTATCTAAGATTTATTAATGAATAGAGACAACATTTGACATGACACCACCCCTGCATGTAGAATAGTTGTCCACACACTCATCATAGTTAACAGCTTTATCAACTTCCTCAAGTTTGACATCCAAAATCCATCTTCACATTGTGTCAAAGTGGGAATCAAACACTTTTAATGATGACAAAGATGTTGACAGTTGTGACAGATGATCTTAAGTGCTGATTGATTGGGCGGTAATTAGTCAAAGCTGACATTATCAGCATAATAAGCATCAGGAAAGTGATTATAAAACAGCCTTTAAAGACAGATATTTCTCTTAAAATCATACAATTCAGTCATTTGTCACAGCAACTGATTGAACGTGCATCGCAATAGGGACAAACAGACTAACTGTGGCTTGATGGACTTGACCTCTTGGCCACACACACACACATTCAAATCCTGGTTAAACGATTAATAGGTGATTTTTCCTTCCCAAACTCCCACCTCTTCATTGATTGAAACTGCACCCTAAAGACCCCTCTTACCACATAATTTCCCTGTATATTGATTATGTATATTGATTACACCTAACCCAACAGGAGGGCTTCCCTCTGCTGCAGCATTAGTAGGCATCACTCTGAAAGGCTGAGCCCAGGGGACTATTTTAGCCCTCATAAATCGACAGTCACATCATGCAGCATATGAGTTAGATTTCTCCATAATGTGAAATGTGTGTTTTCAACTGATACCTGTGCGAAATGACTCCAATTTCCAGATGGGAAAATGTGGAAAAAGTGATTGTTTGAGTTGAAGTTCTGCAGTTATCCATGTTCAACCTGGATCTTTCATGCTCTTCTGCGTGTGGTGGGGACTAAAACAGAGTGTTTCTCTTCTCTTGGTTTATCTGTTCCTCATGAACAGTATTGGTACTATTAAAGAGCAAGAAAGAAAGAAAGAAAGAAAGCGGTCCACAAAATAAAAAAGAGGTAGGCAGTGAGTAAAGGAGGGAGCAATGCAAAGGGAGGAGTCAGGAGAGGGAAGGAGCAGCTGGAGTCCCACACTTCGCCCTCTCTCTCCCTCCCTCTCTCTCTCTCTCTCTCTCTCTTCCCGAAAAAACGCACTAAATGTAATAACAACTCTCCATGCGCTTCTCTGACGCTTCTGTTATTTTTACGCACATCTGTGGTCTGCTATCGGCAGATATTATCGGCAGGCTGATGGTGTTAGTCCGGCGGTGGTTGAACACAGAAAACTGTGAGAAGGAGGAGAAAGACAGACAAGAGGAAAAACTCTGGCAGCGCCGTTTTGGAGTTGGAGTTGCA
>VUQH01006333.1:26501-47137 GCA_015106775.1 Etroplus canarensis | reverse complement strand
CCAGGCAACTCCAGAGGCACATCTGCAACTTAGGAAGAAGAGGAGGAGGAGGAGAAAGAAGACACATATATGTATATATTTTCAGAGAAGATTGAAAAGTTCGAGAATTACAGGAGGAGTTCATCCAGAAAGAAGTAAGTAACGACCTGAATAATCACACACAGCAGATTATTGTTGCGCTCGCTTGTCTGCTTTTAAAGTTTAGAAAGCCAGTGAGAGTCTGAAGCGAAGCAGCGGAGGTTTCATATTTCAAAACGGTGGAATTTCATACAAGTTCGGATTTGGACATGAAGCGCACTAACTGCCAGAGCAGTTTTTTGTTTTTTTTTTAATAGCCTCGATCTGGGACCCCCAAAAACATGCACCACAGCCTGTCCCACGCTTGGCCTGGGTATTTTTTATTCTGTGTGATGGCACGCTTAACAAGTATCCACCACACAGATGTGCGTTTTAAAACTAGTGTAAAGTTGCGTAAACTTTAATTTGTTTTTAAGTTTAATGTGGTGTGAAACAGAGGGGGGAAAATTCACTTGTAATTCTGAAACTTTATCAAGTTCTGCAGACATGAAACTTTATTGGACCTTTACCTCAATAAGCGCGCGCGGGGGTGTGGTGTAGTGTGTGTGTGTGTGTGTGAGAGAGAGAGAGGGGGGGGGCAGACATGCATATTTCTGTGCATTTGTGATCATGTTTCAGTGTCTGTTATTGATTTGCTTTAACCTGTCTAACAAGTTCAGCACACTTTGTGAAAGATGCATCTTCAGAAAGTATTTCATTTTTAATTGAAATCCTTCCAAACCTGTGGCTGACCCTTGCCTTGACCTTTGGCGTTCATGCGTTCCCCTTTCTAATATTTCATTACTAGTTTTTTAATATTTAAATTCTTAAAAAGTTAAAAAAAAAAAAATGCACCATGGATTTTGGCAAGAATAAATCCCACATGAAAAGCAGCATGTGAGGGACTGAATTGTCTTTTAGTGAACAAGATAATACAAATTCTTTGATTTCTATGTCAGTGTCTGCAAACCTGATAGAGTTAAAGCTGGAACTTAGGTTCATTAATGCTTCTGACAATTTCTGATGTGCACTAGAAAATTTTTAAATTAAAAGAGAATATATTTAAGCACACATCACAGAGTGATTTAAGCCCATTACACTGGGGTCTACGAGCCTGCAGGGGTCCAAGGAAGCAGTTTTATGGGGTCCCAAGCAAAATGAAATATACTATAAATCACCTAAATTTTACTTTATTAGAATTTATTGGTATTTGCATAATTTAAGCATAAATGGACATATTATATGTAGGCTTAGTTTATAAAGCTAAATCAGTAATAATAATAAAAGCACTCAGATGGGCTGGTGCAAAGTGGGGAATAAAACAATCTGAGAATAGAAGCCTGGTGTGTTCATTTTGGGGCTCCAGAACATGAAAACGTTTGGGAGCCCCCGAGCCTCCACATGTGCAGATATTTGTTTGAAACTTTCCCTCCTGTCCTTGCCAGCTGTTCCACATTTTATCTGCTTGTCTGCTCTCGGGTTTCATACAGACGATGAGGGTCCGAGGTGCTCAACCATGCGGTGCAGCTCAAATCCTCCCTTTTTTTTTTTTTTGGACACATGGCAAATTATTAACGGAGGTTTGGCCGCCTTGAGACGAAGCAGTGAGTGAACACACACCAAATGAGATGTTTAACAGCACAAGTTCACGCAGATAAAAATCTGCTTTTAGATGTTTTTATGAGGTTGTTCCATCACTCATCTTGGCTGTGGATTTAGCTTTGAGCAGAGATTTTGCTGGTCTCGGTTACATTTGTCCAGTAAAATAAAAGAGGGACTGTCACATAAACTGTCATTTAATATTTCCCCCCTTTTTATTTTATAATAACAAAACAACATTTACAGGGAGCTGAAAAATTAATCCCTCAAAAACTGACTGCACTCGTTTAGCAGAGAAATAATAAACAGAAAGGTCAGGCCTTAAACCACAAAATTTTAGGCCTAAATTTAATTTTAAAATGACCACAAGAGTGTAATTTATTAGTAAAATTTTATTTATAAAATTAAACAAAGGCAGTTGTGTATCTTTTATCTTTATATTGTGCATTTTGTGGCCTCTGGCTTGTTAATTAAGTATTTTAACAATAGAGATAATTAAAAAAATAATTATTAAAAATGTAAGTGCCTCTATATCATTTTAGGAGGCCGCAGTTATGCTAGCAACTCATTTTATTTCCATAGTTTGGGCAGAATATAAGCTATAACAATTATAAGTTAGGTGATTAATCTAAATTTCAGCGCTGAGACATAAAAAAATATATAGCACATTTTTGCTTGCAGTATTCTACCGAGCCATGTTAGTCATTGTGGAGTTGATTTCTATTTTTACAGAACAATGCAATGTATATGCAAAATACATTTCCCAAATGTAATAAATCATATAAAAGAAACTCTAAATTATGAAAAATAAATAAATTGTAGTAAATTGTAAATTTGAATTTTGTATGTGTGCATCCACTATTTTTGTTGCCTCTGCCCCAAGATAATAGCCAAGGTTGAAGCTTGAACTGGCGCACCTTTACCAAAAAAAGGACTTTGTCTCATTATAATGCAGCAGCAAGGATGAATGCAGCACTGTTTAAGATGCTAATCTTCTGGAATGAGATGCACAACTTAGAGCCATTCGCTTACTGTAGCCAGAAAAGATGTATCGTTCCCTCTTTGTGCTTCATAAGTCCATGCACAAGGAACAGGCGGATAACGTTTCCCTCTGCAGGAATCAGTCTGTCAGATAGCAGCAGCAGCAGCAGAAGCGTGCCGCTTTATCTCAACTTTAAGCACTCCTTTTATGCATGGGGACATTGGCCCACGACACCTGTGACCTGGTGACCTGGCAGAATAGGAGATGTCATGTTAATGCATCGAGATGACATGCTATTAGCTTTTGAGGTATGGCCCGCTCCTCTTTGTATGGGCCTTACATTCACAGCTACAGGCAGCTTGTGTCCTCAGGCCTTTTGCACCCTGCAGGAAGAATACCTGTTATCAGGTTTGTGTGTAAGAGGCCCTAATGAGCTGTTTTGTTGTGCTAATGCTGTGACTTAAGCACTCAAAGAGGTGGCAAATGTTTTGTTAAGAGGAGGGTTATGTGAGGGAAGTTGATTATCCTTTAGATAATGAGCACAGTAGTGAAGTTTTTGTACAATGTTGCTTGTGTAGTGGGTGTTTCTGCAGGATGTTGTTCCTATGTGTATTTCAACTTTGGTGCTTTTTCTAAATTTTTTCTTCTTTGAGAGGTTAAAAGGGAATTCTTCATTTAAACAAATACACACAGTAACCACCTGGCCAGTGAAAGTTTAGAGTCATTTCCTGTAGCCTACATTATGATTAGCTGTTGCTTTCCTTGCATAAAACTGGCATAGTTGAATAGATGGCCCCCAAAAGAAATCTCTTACTCTCTTACTTTGATGATTTGGTACTTTGATATGTTGACATCAAATGAAACAGACACAGTGGGGAAAGAAAGAGGACAAGTCAGACAGAGGTAGTGATTGAGGGAAAAAAGGCTGTTCATGAGAGCGGGTGGAAATGTGTGTGTGCTAGTGTGGTTTGCGAGGCATGGAGGAGTGCTCTGAAAACTTGGGCTGAGATAGCAAACCTGAGGAGCGTCAAAATGTCTGGATGCATTTGCGTACGAGCAGAGACAAGAAGGGGTCTTCGGGTGTGCGAGGGCTTCTCCTTGGCCTCCTAATCCCCAGGCCCAGCCATCCCTTCAGGGCATGCCTCAGATCTGACTCTCTGGCTCTCTGTGTGGACGACCCAGCTCCGCCAGCAGATTTAATATGCTATGTGTTCCTGCTCCCCCAGCTCAGCTCCCCTCCACCTCAACCATCATTGTCCCAGAGCGGGACCCTCGCTCCCTGTTTCAAGGAGCCTGCTAAAGGCACCTTTCAAGCCGGGGTGATGTCTTTGGATAAGGCGTACAGTGGGGGAAAAGCACTGATGAAGAGGGTATGAGATTCAAGATAGCAAAATGTAATTTCATATATGTGTATGACTCACATCCAGGAATTGTAATTCAGCTGAGGCTTTTGCAACCAGCTAAGACAGTCACCCTCTCAGTACTCATGCACATGCATTCTGCTGCTCATTCACACTCTTCTTTCTCTTCCTCAGTATGTCCTTCTCTCTTCCACACGCAAGTTTGTTTGTCCTCCTCCCTCCTGCCGTCCTTTTTCCTCGACTTTTTTCATTTGTATAAAAAAGAAGGAAGAAAGTAGGTGCTCAAGTTGCATTTTTTTCCCCCATAGCTCTCGTCCCTTGGAAACTCTGTTTGGACCTGACAATTAGCCTGGTCAACTGCTCTCCCAGAGTGAGGCGCAGAAGACGGCAATAAAAAAGGAGGGGAAAAGGAAGAAAAACAGTCACATAAATTTGAATCAAGTGGTTTAAATTTACGACAGATGAAGCTGTGTTTGACAGCTTAACATAAGGCCTGCTGTAGGAGACGGTAAATTTTATTGCAGTAATGCAGACTTGTCTGTAAGAATCCAGAGCGTGCCAGCTAGTGATTGTGTTTTCTTTTCTCACACGCTTGAAGAGAAACAGGACAGGTCGCGCCTGCATGTGGCTGCTGCTCATCTCCTCCACTGTTTGCTGTGGCCGCTGTAAAAGTGCCTTTAAGTCTGTGGTGTGAAGTATAGCAGCAAGAGGTGAAGTGCTTTAGTTTGGGGCCCATTTGTTTGTGTGTAAAGTTGTGCACCTAAAGAGACAGTTTCCTGGGGCCGGAGCAGTTACTGCAGATGTGGCATTGTGTCAGCTTTGATGGGAGCCGGTTGTGGCATCCGTGAGTGGGTCTGTGCTTTCTTGTCAAGGGTTGTGATTGGGAGACAGATGAACCGGTCGCTTGCTGTGAACAATGATCTGTCACGTACCCCTGCTTCTTGATGTGTGAAAGCTAGGCTGCATCAGTTCGGACACTAATTTTTTTTCCACCAAAATGACTTAAACTGTGCAGGAAAAAAAACGTATGCAGTGCATTTTGTCCTGCCCTCGCAGCAGTAATTAAGTTATGTATTGTCATGCAATGATGCCAGCACTGTGGACCCTGTGTGTTTGCAGTTTCATGCTACTTGTAGTTGTCTTTCAGTGGGAGTTATCCCTGATTCTTGGTGCATCCTGGAGTGGAGGTCAAGGAGGTGTGTATTGTTTGAGTGACACATGTAAATCCCAAGGTTAATACCTGAAAGAAGCACAGACCCAGACTTTCTCTTTGCTCTCCAAACATGTTTAGATGAGTACCTCTTTCCCCCACTCTGCCCCTTCATTTCCGTCTGCTGTGGACTTGGGGCAAGTTGGAAAAGGAGGGGGACAGTTATCCCATATAAACCCCTTTTAGTGTGTTCTTTTCAGTAATGAATGCTAACAGACTCGGGCTCTAATAATGCCTCATCTCGGAAAAACAAAAGGGGAACTCTACTATCTGAGCAAATTTCTACCCGAACCTGAAAGAGCCCTCCTTTGACAGCACAGCATTTGAAGACTAATCGTTTTTTCTCATGCAAAGCACGCTGTTTTAAGAGCTTGGGCCACGGAAGGAGAGGGGGCTGTGTTTTAACAATACTCTGCAGGGAGTGAGGAACAGGGTTTGGGGAGGGGAGCTAGGGTGGGTGGGGGGGATTCCTCTCTCCTTTGCTCCTCAGACAAAGCCCAGTTCCTTTCAGTTTTGCATGGGGGGTAGGGTGTGTGGAGAAGAGGAGGGAGCATCCAAGAGTTTGAGTTCCTTGAAAGCGAGACACTCAAGCCGTTTCTAATGACAGTTTGTCATCGTGGCCTTTCTACCTTCCAGGAAAATTGTTGGGCTGGCCTTGCAGTGACAGGCCTGGAACGTAGTAGGCCTGAGAAAATTTATAGAGAAACAGAAATATTAACGTGTACATGGGGCCCTAAAACGGCTTTGGCTATTCCTGCCAGACTGGTGTTTTTATTAAGAGGGGTCGACATGCTTTAGAAATATATCTTATTCATGAAGAAAGCCAGGTTAGACTTCTCAAAGAATTCATTATATTCCCCCAGATGCGGCTTTGCGGGTTGCAGCCGTCCCTCGGAGGACGTGGAGCGTGGAGCGCAACATTGTAAAGCCTCCCTTAGTGGGCATGGGAGTGCGAAGGGTTCCATTTGTCAAAGGTGCAAGAGTCTTTTTCCCTCCTCAACACTTTCCCCGCTCAGTCTCAAACTCATTGTCTGAGCAAAGGCAGGACATTAGTCACTGCAACACCACAGGAGCCTGCGGGGCTAAGGACCAGTGCTCTGGAGCCCGAGTAGGACAGAGGGGAGGAGAGAGGGGAGAAGGAAGAATGGTGGGAGGGAGGGAACAACTGAAAAGGTGAAAGAAGGGCAGAAAAGTGGAGGAAATGTGGGGTAGATGGAAAGTGAGGAAGAAGGAACACGAGATCGCAGAGTATGTGTGTGGGAGAGGGAGAAAGACCATGGGGGGGTTAGAGGGAGTGGAGTCTGTAGCTCTACCTCAGGGCTCAGTATGTAAGCCCCTGTCTACCCCCCAAAGCTGCTTTCACAAAGAGATTTACAAGACAGGTCTCCGGTGTGCTTTGCTGCCCTGCATTATGAGTGAGTGTGAGTGTGTAAATGTGTTTCTGTGTGTCTTGGAAAAATGGGCCTTTCTGTTTTTCTATTCCGGGACTTATTTTATTTATTTTTTTTGCATCATCTATGCAAGAAAGATATTTGTCCAAATTTACCAATCCAGACAGGTCAGACTCTCAACAGCCCCAGTGGAGCAGTGTGAATAACCCATTCCCCCTGGTGGCAGTGTTTGTGTGTGTCTGCGGGTGTGTGTGCATTCATGTGTGAATGTATTTCACAGATTCACACATACAAGGGATCCTGTTAGCTTTTGGAATTATTTATAAAGCCTGGCTTTTGTGTGGCGCCCTAAGTCCCTGTCTCCTCCCATTACTGCCTATGACTCTACCTGGGCTTCCTTCAGCCCCCAAATGCTCCCTCAGCCGCCCTCCCAGCAGAAGGAACTGAGTTTGGTGTTATAGATAAACCCTTTACTGCCACTAGACTCACTTTCTTTGTCTTTATGTTTGATGGCTGAACATTTTTCTCCTAAGGAAAAAAATGTTTACTCATTTAGAGAGTCATAATCTTTGTAGACAAACACAATTTATGCACTTTAGAGACACACAAAGTTACACAGACCCATCCCATATGGCCCTGATTACCCTGTAATCCAGGAAAGTTTTTTCCTCCTTTTTCTTGCACGGACTGAACGGGGGTGAAGGTTTTAGTGTGTTTTAAGATGGTTTATGTTAATGTTTGTCTTTTATTGAAACAAGCTGGAATGTGATTATAGTCCTGCTTGGTACATATGAGCAGTGAACTGCTCTAGTTTCCCCATCTCCCTCTGGCATAGAGATCAATGCAAACCAGCTAACGCAGGGTAATAAGCCATTAGTACACACATTGTTGGAGAGATTTACATACATCGACCGGTGAAGTGATAAACTAGGTTCCGTGTCCTAGAGGTAAGAATTATTGTGTGTGTGTGTGATTAGCTGAATGAACGCTGGGTTCGTGTGTGTGTGTGTGTGTGTGTGTGTATGTGTGTATGTGTGTGTATGATGCTTCACTGGGTGATCTCCTTCTTGTGACTGCCAGTCCTGTGTGATAGGTGCCAGATTGCGTAGCTGGAAGCTAGGTTGTCTCTGCTTGTCAGAAGTGCAAGGTGGAGGAGGGGCGATGTGAGGATGATTACAGTACACTGTTCCTCTGATCTGATTCATCACTAACTGTCTCTCCTGCAAAGGGTGAACTTATTATCCCTGTCTCAACTTCCACAGTGGAGCCAGCTGCTCTCCATGCTTCCCAATTAACCCCAGGCACCCGTCAAATGCTCCAATTAAGGCCGCCTCCTCCTCCTCCTCCTCACAAATTTATTTGCCTGCGTTTCCTGGCCTGACTCTGGCTGAGATGCTCGAACATGCGGTGGTGAGTGAGTGAGTCGGGAAGTGTTGAGCATGTTTGTTTAGGAGCTGTCCTAAGCAATGGCGTTATAGCTCCCAGATTTATTTGAGGTGGGGTTTCTAACAGCTGAAACAAGTAAATACACCCAGATGTTTGGCTTCTTCACAATCAAGTCGGCAGGCCCGAGGGGGCTGTCTGTCTAATGACAGTCTTGTTCCTAGGTCTCTATGCTGAGGATTTTCAGGGGGCCATTTTGTGACTGTGCTCTTTGGAGTTTATGGGAAGTTTTATTTTCATGAGCATTCGGCAGTGCTGTTAGGATTATGGCATCTCATTCCAGTGTTGTGCGTTGTGATATTGTCTTGGTGCTTGAGTTGCGTGAGTGTCTCTCATTGGGCTGAGAGTTTCCTTCGAACTCAGTGTTTCAAAATCCCAAATATTCAGCTGTGTGTTTTTGATGCACTGGTTTCTGATGAGCAACAGTATGCGTACGTGTTTCTGTGTGTAGGAGTGTTGCTGTAGGTGGGATACAGGTTTGGCAGCACTACCAAATCCTCTGAGACTGCCTGTGTGTGTGCATGTGTGGAGCCTACGAGCCAGTGCAGAGAGGTGGGGTGGTGGTGGGGGGTGTGCTCTGTGGCTGATATGAAAGTGAAGGGAGAGAGTTGTCTCCCTTCGCTGCCGTGGGGAGAGCCGTCAGGGAACTAGAAGTCTTTGGGACTCCCTCTGAGCTTCAGCTGTCTTTGATCTCACACCTCCGCTGCAGTATACGCCATACTACTCTATAGAACGCACTCACCTGCTGCCAATCCTGCAACACAGACTCACAGTTCACATAGATGAGACTTGTATACTACACTTAGAGCAGCGCAAGGCTCAGCGATGAAAACTTTGGAAGCAGCAATCGTGAGAAAAACGTTACAGCAAGGGCTACAGCAGTTAGTTATTTTTTAGAATTTTGTAATTACTTGGGTAGTTTATAAAAAATGAGCAAGTTTTTAAAACCTACAAGGATTCATTATATTGCTCATCTTGTTTGAAAAAGAGTGCAAATTGCAAACTTACTTAGCTATACTTAACTTTGTAAGAATCAGTAATTTGACAAAGATCGCTTGGTTAAAAATACTTCCCTTCTTCTGTCGATTACTGACTTGTTGAATTAAGGTTCAAGGTGCTGATGGAGTGACCCTATTTTAAGTTTTTTTTAAAAAATCTAATGACAGATAGATGCAAAGCTATAAAAAAATATTACATACGTGACCCGGTGCTACCCTTTTGGATCTGTTCCCTTTCACACAGGAAGTCTAGCATTAAAGCAGTGCTCCTCCTTTTCTCCATGCATTCCTTTGACTGACTGTGGCACATTTCTGGACAGCCTCATTCAGCATTCCTTTACATCCCGATCTGCGTGCCCTCCCTCCTTATTTTTTCAAGTCTCCCTCTGTTAAGGTCCGACTTTATCATGCGAGAGCCAAACACCAAGACAACTTCATCTCATCCAATTTTCACCCCTTTAATTCGGTTTAAATGGCATGGCTGCGAGGGCCAGGGCGGGAATTAATAAGAGCCAATAAAGCTTGCCGCTGGGGCATCGAGGCCAGTCTTTAAGTAAACATTATGACTTCTTGAGGGGGGATTCAGGCGCAGCAATTGATGAATTGTGGCGGAGCTTGGGAAGGGCTAATTTCTCACTTAGCCGTCCTGATGGGGCTAGCTAATAGGCCTTGCTTTGCCTGGCTGATTGTCTGCTGGCTTTATTATTGTGCATTATCACGCTGCCCCCTGGCTGTTTTTAGCGTTCGGCCCCGGAGACGCCAGAGCTCGTCATTAATCACGTTGCGGCACTGACTCATTCCACTCTAACACTTATTCTAGTGACACAGTGGAATGAAGGAAAGAAAGAGGAGGGAAAGAGAGCGTAGTAAAGGGAGACATGTGCAAAATGAGTAAGTCAGAAAAGTGAACTGAAAAGAAAAGTCCAAGTGGGCAGGACAGTTTCACAGTAACACTCTAACCTGTAGCTGTACAGCCTCAGGATTGCACTCAGTAGTTCAGTTACCTCAAACAGTGCTGCTCTTACTTCTTCTGTCTGAGGCACAGAGGATAAGAGAAGTGTATTCTCCAGTCCCCAGGTCTAAGTAGAAGATCTACTGTCAAAACCATACATGCTGCCACTCCACTTACACAGGACCCTCTATCTGCTTGATCCTTCTCTGAGTGCACGTGTGAGGAGGAGGCGAGGAGGAATTTCTTTTCCTCCACTCATCCCCTTCCCCTGGGTCCCCTCTTTCTTATTTATGTTCTACACACAGTGATTGCACTTGCATATTGAAAGGCATGTAGCGCAGCAGATGTATCTGCTTCTATACATACCGTCAGACAGCCCGGCTCACACACTGTCAAATATGCTCAAAACAGTTCCTCTTTACTCCTGCACCATGTTCACATACACATGGGTTACATACAATCTGTGCTCTTAAGAAACCCAGACTGCTGTTTTAACATGTACTCTTTTGCTGTGAAAGCACGGCGTAGGATGTTTCTGTGCTCTGGTTGTGGCATAGTGCAGAGTGCCTTCTAATGACTTGTGTGAAGAATGACTCCACAAACACAGAACTGTTTTCGCTGCAGTTTGGAGGCCCACTGACAGGATACAGACCCCATTCTCCTGTGCTTTATAATATCTGCCATGTGCAGGGGTTAATGGAATGGAAAACTTAGCTAGGAGTGTAATGTGGCTCCTGCAATTGGCAACAATTAGTTTGAAAACTGAATTTCAAGTAACTTTTGAGATACAAAATAAGGCATGCCATAAAGTTTAGCATTTTCTGTTCCTTTCAAGGACCTTTGTAATATTTTGCTGAAGTAATAGTTTGCATTGTCTGCTAGGACCTTCAGTAATTGGCTGAACAAGCATCTTTTCCTTCTTCTTAAGAGTCAGAAAACGTGTCTGAGCAAACAAAGGCTGTCTGTTTTAACATGGGAAGAAAAAGGATAAAGTAGGAACAGAGGAAACCAATACTGCATAACTGGGCCACCACAGCATCAAAGCTGCCTGCATTATCCATTGTCTCAGTTGTCACAGCCCCACTTGCCCTGAAACAAGTGGTTCACGAACAAATGCAAAGTCAAAATATATAAATAAACAGTCTAATAAGCAGGGGACTGTGGGGAATAGGAGCAAGGCTTCCATTGTGGTGCATGCTTTATTTGCCCCTTATCTGCTGGGTAGTGAGTGCAAAAGAGGCATCGTGTAAGCATTATGATTACATCGTGTGGGTTTGTTACCCAGGAATGTAAGATGCACTCAGCTCATTCTGCTGTGCAACACACAGGGTCCCTCACCAGCCCTCCAAAGCATCTTAAGTGGAGAGGTCTGAGGGACCAAGACGCATGCGAGGATAATCTTATTAGCTGTGCTGAAAGCTACTGATGGTCTGTGTTGTTGCAATGTTTGTCCTTGGAAAAAAAATAAAAACACTCCATCTGAACAGGCTTCTCATTTTCAAATTTTGTGTAATACACTTGTGACAGAGACCTGGTTGTTTTCTGATGGGATGCTAATAAATCCTGTACCTTCCAAATAAAGGTCTGTTAAGGACAGTTAGGTCTTCTATTGCATCTCACTGTTGAAAAATGTAGCGTGCTTTAATTTTTTTCTGTAATAGGATCATTTACTGATTCGATACATGAACCATTAAGTCATCTCATTAAAGCTTTACAATGTACCTATAAAAAGTTGAAGTCACACATAATATGGAACCATGCAAATGACTAACAAACTGAATGGTTCAGACTTGTCACTCTATACAAAAGGGTGAGAAGATCAAGCACTAAACCAGTTTGCATGTGCATATCTGTGATTTGATATGTGTGTGTGGCAGGGTGTGACTAATTCTTGCTAAATGGCCCTTACTTTAGGGTCTGGTCCCCATCAGCTGTAGGCCAGACTTAGTGCCATCTGGGCACAATGTTAAGTTTCACTGGTGAATGGGAACCACAGCCACTAAATCCCAAATCCCCCCTCCTTCCCCTTTGCCCTTCAGGGCCAAGGGCACACTGTAAGTGCAGTATTTAACACAACATGAGGCCTAAGTATGTGGGGCTATTGACTCTGGGAATGCCTCCTCTGTAGGGATTTTGAACCTATGACAGGTCCTCTAACCACCAAAGGCCTCTAAAGTCTCCTTAAGGGGTCTCATCTTCTTACACTGACCTGATCCAATGCAAACACATGAAGTCCATAGGAAGCATATTCTGTTTTATTGCTAGGTTCAGCTAATCTTGCCAAAGGGCTTGGACTCCTCCTCCCTCTTCTTCTTCGCCCCTCAGTGTTTTAGTTCTTCCAGCTGTGAAGGAGCTCTTAATATTGTTGGCATAGCTGCGAAATGTGCAAAACACACATTGTGCACACAGGAAAACATGTGCAGGCATGCGGGGGCACAGTGAGGTACACACAGATGCATGCATGCATACATCAGCACACATAAACACACACACACGCTCAGTCTCACGCTCCTCCCTTTCTCCATTCATTTTCTCCCTTATCCCACTTTTGCTCACAATCTCCCTCAATCGTCTCCATCTCCCATCTCTCCCCTCCCCTCTAACTCGCTGCGCTGCGGTGCGTTTGTGCAGTGTTGATAAGCCTAAGATAGCAGATCTCGGTGGTCGCTGATGTAATGATGATGAATGCTGCGGTGCTGCCAGTCTCCCCCTCAGGGGGCCCTCGACACTGAACAGTCGCCCTAATGAAATGAACACAAATACAGTACCCTGTCTGTGAGGGGGGGTAGCCAAATCTAAGAAGACACTTCAAGAGTTTATATATAAATGTCCTCCAGTTTCCGAGTGTGTGTGTGAGTGTGTGCGCCATGCAGTTGCAGTTGTGTTTCTGATGAGAGCATGCAGGTACACCTAAAGCAGTTTTATAAAATTAAGCTTGTGAAGACGAAGGCTTTAAATAACAAACAGCAGTGATTTTTTGATACCATTAGTCCTTGTTTAAGCTTGCATGACAAAAAGAGAAGTGCTTTTTTCCTATCAAAGGCAAAAGTTTATTTTAGTGTTTCACTTTGATGTGTACAATTTGTAGATGACTTTCAACTCAGTGCCTTTGTCACCAAGGCGTATAATTTATGTTAAATTGATTTGCTTAATGTGCTTATAAAATAAGATTTTTTTTCTTCTGAGGGAACAGTTTGAATTGTGGTATTTTAAACCTGTTTAATCGCCTCCCTTTCTGTGTGGAAGGATTACAGTTGAACACAAATAATGATACACCCTCTTTCTCTCTTCCCTAATTGGGTGTAGGACAGACATTTTACAGCAAAGACATTAATATGAAATTAAGATTTATTCTGACTAACAACAGCACCCAGCGTCTACTTGTAAGTGTTCTTTTATGCCGGGCCTCTGTGAAGACTACCAAGGGTCTGTAAGAAAGTCCACATACAGATGATTATCTCTGTGCTGTGCCAAGTAAATTTATAAACGTGATTTCTGCCTGTGTTCACCTCTCTGGTGAAAGGGTCAAAGTGCCAAATGGTGACTTAAAATATCCTTAAACTTAAACCAATTTTGTTTATCTTTAACATTATAGCTTTTTCACATCAGGCTTTCCTTTGACACATCTTTAGTGTCTTTGTATTGGTAAATTTTGAGCTTTTTTGGATGGGGCAAAAGTGAGCAACACGAAACGCCAAAACACAGACAGGAACATCTGCAGGACTGAGTGTGGGCGTCCAGGTCAGAGGGATTATGGGTGAAAAAGGTCCTGCTTTTAATTGCTGCTTTGGAACTGTGGCCTGCCTTGTGGAGCACAAAAGGCCCGTCAGACACGCTTCAGTGGCTTGGACTTGTGAATATTTGCCCGACCAGTGGAATGCCCCGCTTTCTCCTTGCCCCCCCACCAATACGAACCCCAATCCTGACCCTCATATTTACTGCACTTTCAGCTCATTTTGCTTTGGTCTCTTTCACCTGAGGGCGATAAGAATACACACACATATGTAAGGTAAATACACAGGCACGTTGGGAGCACTTGAGTAACAGCGCTCCCCTTTTTCTTTTCTCCTTCACTGATTTTACCCAAGTTCAGCTATTAGGGTGATGTAATGACAGTTTCACTAGGGAGATAGAGAAGTTTTCTCTCACCCTGGACTTGTTTCACTTTACGTCAATGAAGTGATGGAGTGATGCCTGTGATTACTTGCCATAATAGGAACTTTTAAGTATGCACATGCAGGCATATATGTATTGCACATGTTCTGACAATTATAACTCACTCAGGCTGCCCCCCATACAGAAATGAAAGCATTCACTCTATCAAACATATGCAGCAGTGATTTGAGATGAAATCAGTTCAAGTAGGACAAAAATGTCTTTGGTTGTGGATGATGACTACACATGTATTCATGTGGGAGTGATTAGAGGACAAACTCTTGTTTAATTCTGTTTTGATTGGTAGGGGAGTAATTGCATTGTGTTTTTTTCCCTCTCTTTTTTTAAGCCAGCAATTGCTTACAGATGTTGTTGTCGGGTCAGAATGGATGACAGACTCTGGTTTTTCAGGGGGTTGGGAAAAAAACAAACAAAGCACACAGTGTTTGTCTGAAGTTTACCCCTCACCACTTCCCCCTTTGCCTTCCTTCCTTGGGGAGTTGGTAGAAATCAGCCCCCCCCTTCTTTGAGCAGCACTACTCTTTTTGCGTTAGAGCTGACTTTACTGCCTTTGTATTCATGCATGTTTACAAAAAGGAAGACAATTGAATAGTGCAGTTGGGTAATTAGCTGGTCTTTATTGTAAAGAAAATCAGTCAGACTAAATATTTCCAGTAATTATCCATGAATTATGGACTCTAAGTAAAGGCTTTGTATTGGACCAAATGAAACTGTCCTGTACTTTGTGTAAATGAGTGGTTGTAGTGTATCACCATGTTGTCTCCATAATCAGAGACCTCCATGACCTAGATAGAGTTGAGCTTGTAGACGGCCTCTGAGGTGCTGAACTGAGCAGCATGTCTGCTAGACTGTTGGCTGAACCCCTTCTAAACCCACAGACAGTATTAACTTGAACCACCTTTATTCTTTGAAAGAAAAATTGCCCGGCACCATGATATTCCCAAAAGGGCCTTCAAACAACCCTTGTTTTTTCAGGACTGTGAATGTTTCTCTCTCTGTGGTATCCCCTTAAGGTTTCTCCTTTCTCTTTGGAAAGACTGCTAGAGTAGGATTATCAGTATATCCACAAGCTGCCTTTACTTCTATTCTAAGATATAAAACCTAGTTAGGATGTCCTGCCGCACTCTCTTTATAGAGTTGTTGTATTTTTGACAAGAAGTCAGAAGTTTAGTGTGACACAGTTGAAAAATGGGGTAAGCTAAATTTTGGTTTTGGATATTTAACCGCAGTTAGCAGGGAAGGAAATCAGCCCCCTGACAAGCAGATCAGAGCCCAGCAGGTTTGAGTTAAAATAAATCAGTGTGAGCTGCTGGATTGACCCTCGGTCTGCTCTGGGCACCATGAAAAGGGAGGATTGAAGCTGAAGTTTTCCCTCACAAGGTTCACAGTGCTTTTGTCTATTCTTGAAGCAATCTACTGATAAAGAACCTATGCATTTATTTAGAGTGGGAAACTACATTTATAAAGAAAATTGTAAGTATGTACTTCAGTTTTGCATGCAGGTGTTTCATCTATCTTCTTTTTATCCACCAGATATCCCATCTCCATGAGGTCTTGAGGAATGAACAATCGTCATGGAAACCCAGTCCCAGGCCAGTTCAGCAGCTGAGAAGAAGAAGAGGGTGGAGACCATTGTGGCTACCAAGGGCTCATTAGCACGAAGTGACATCAGTGAGAAAGCAGTGGCCTCTAGCACCACCTCAAACGGTACAAGTCACCTCTAAATGCACTCAGCTACAATACTTCATGTCAATACTGTTTTGATCTTTTGGAATACAGCCAGGTTTAACACAAAGTGAGCCTTTATTCAGCTTACTCTTTGAATAACGAGAGCCCAAAATTGAATGAAAGTGATGCCACCATTACACAGCTAATATTAAGGTGTGTTTTTTAGCAGACTATCTAAAAGATAAACCTGGTAAATTATTATCTATTTGAAATGGATATTTACAAAGCTTTTAAGATAAAGTATAGATCCAGTTTAATCAGATCTGCTTAGCAAATGTCCTAACATGTGGATGAACATAACGCTGGACTGCAAGGCTTTTTTAGCATAGGGTAGACATAATAGCAGTAGTAGTTATGGGGACATCCATACAGTAGAGTAGAGCAATACTAATGTATCCATAGGAGTAATTTTTTTTTAGGCAGTTGTCCAACATAACACATGCATATGGTACAACGTACAATCATAAGGTACAACATATGGTCCAGTGTACAATAGATATGTACGTACAAAGTTTTTATGCTTTAGTTACTAAAGTCACTTGGTCAAAGGATTCCAAACCTCTGCAAGCTTCATATGGAGGTGTAGTTGCCACGTCTTGGCAACGCCCAGGGTTAAAAAATTAAAGCAATTGCAGAAGTGCTAAAAACTGCAGTTCCATTAATGACCACTTGGGTGGATCCACAAGGGTGCCAGCTGTCATGACTTAGATATTAAATTAGATTCTATAGCATAAGTATACATATTATACTCTGGCAAAAAAGAACAGTTTTGGCCTCTATCTAATTTCCTCCTTTGTAGTAACTGCACAACAGGGTGACCAGATATGGGGCAAACACTGAGTTTGTGTGAAACAGTAGTAGTGGATGCAGTAGCAATGCTGGGAGGTAGTCTAAAATTGTTATATCTAACTTAGATCAGTGGCTGTTCTGTCTGGTAACGATCTTTGTATTTAGCAGGGACATTTTTAGAGCCACAGATGATCATTTTTGCAATTTTTAGCCAACAATGACACATACATATACTGTGTCACTTTACACCATATTTTTCCTTGTGCAAAAAAATTACTCCAGCAAAAGAGAAAAAAAACTTCTCACAATAAATTGCTGCTTTATTTTCTTTGTGGCAGTTTCCATCATAATCAACAAAATCCTCAGAGATCGTGACTTTTTAGTGACTTGTAACTTTCCCTGATGGGCATAGCGCTAGAGGTCTTCTGCCTTTAGAAAAGTGTGGTTCCTGAAGAGCCAATCAAAATGTGGGAAATTGTCTTGAGATGTGGGACAGGAGGATAAGGGATACAAATTCTGTGCAGTCCCACATAAAGAGGAACATTAGGATCATGACTGCATTTCTGCTATGCTGCTAAATGGCTGCTGGCTGTCTAGCTCGGCATGTTTGTGGTGTTGGTGCCTTTTGGAACATTTTTTAAATTAACTCTACAAACAGACCAACCATAAACTCTGTTAGTCAGTGGATACACTTCAATAACATAGCACACACAATCACTTTGGGTATAAGGCCACAATCAAGATTTTGAAATGCAAGTCCACAAAGGGTGACATTGTTACATCCTTCTTTTATCTACAGTCTATGTATGTCACCAACCATCCCTCAGCTTCTTTGAACACTGGGGCCACTGATTTAATATGAGACCACAGATTTTTTTGTGTGCCTGTGTTCTAATTATTTTAGGCTGTGAGCAACCAACTCACAAAAATATGTTTAAAAGATTTACTCATGCACAGATTCTCTCACATTTTCTTGGCTTCTATTTCTTTTTTAACAGTGAGTCAAATACATTGCTGACTGGTAGCAGCTTTGACATGTTTACATGGGAATGTCTTCAACACTTGCTATTAAAAGCTGCACGGAGCTTGCACTTTATTGAGCCTGTCGTCATTCACCCTTTCATTGCCAATTCTTGGGCTGGAATGAGAAATATTAAATCGTATTTTTTTTTACTCGAAAGCCTTGGAGCATCAAGCTAAAGTCAAATAACAAAATCAGAGTTGAGCTCACCATGGAATAAGCTGCAGCTGTGCTCATTAATAGTGAGAGGGTTTGGGAAGGTTTGGGTATGGAGGTTTGGCTCTGGGAGCTTGAGCTGGTGGCCTGATAGAGTGTTTTCTGACATCGTCTTCATTCAGCTGATGTCAAACACCATCATCCAAAGTGTGAACGGAAAACAGACAGTCGAGAAAAGGGTAAATAAGTTGCTGTGACTTGTTCTCCATATGGGAGTTATCACAGGAAGTAGGTAAGCTAATGCTTCTTGAAGCATCTTGGGAACACTCTCACTCTTACTCATTCCCAGATGGCCAGCTCTGGTTCATTCATTAAAGGGACAGTAAGAAAAAGTTTGTTACGGAAAAAGCATGGGTGTAATTTGGAACTGTGATTGTGGATTTTTCTTAGTAATGTGCTGGTAATTACAGCTGTAAGCGGCACAAGGTTCGTCTTAAAAACCTTGCTGATGAGTCTTTTACACTGACTCAGCCACGTCAGAGGATATGCTACAGTTCTGCACTCCCTAAAATACAGTAGTCCCATAATTCACTTGACAAAGGGAGGGATGATACTTATCTGTAGAGAAAGGTGCCTTTCAGATCAGAATCTCTCTCTTGGAATCATAAGATAGCTTACACATTCTTTGTGTGGTTATAATTACAGCACATTCCCCATTCTGCCCCAGAACTCATAACCTCTTATCAGGTGTAACCCTACACTCGCCTCAACTTTAACCCTCGTAGCCCCTGCCCTGCTGCATCCATCCAAACAAAAGGTAATTGTGAGCAGCTGTGGAACCCCAGCGACTGGTTCTTCTTAGTAAGACCCAGCAAAATATTTCCCCCCGTCAGGCAGCGTAGCGGCCCCTGATCTCGGCACAGCAGAAACCCCCATGGTGTGTCTGGCAATAGCGTGCTACGATAAGTTGTGAAAAGTGGAAAATAATTAGGAAGGGCAGGTGGAGTGGACACGGCTTGGTCACTGCCACGAAGAAGTAGAGGCATTTTCTGTGACCGTGATTTAGTTTACAAACAGGCATTGATCTGATCAGAGCTTGTAGCTAATTAGCGATAACCTTTAGGTCCAAAATCCTCCTTTCATGTGCACTAGAGTTGAAACTCTAGACTTAACCATTTCCTCCTCCTTTGCTCTGCCTTCCCCTCTTGTCCCTAAGTTAGGTTTGTCCAAGATGAACAGGCCCAGAGTAATTATTGAGTCCTGGTAGAGCGTTCCCACATGGTTAGCTAAATGGTGGCTTCATCCTGCGTACCATTCATCTCTGTGCCCCCTCCTTTTGCAGTGACAGCTCTAAAGAGCCGACTGTGCCACAACAATGCTGTGATTGGTGCTCTTTAGGAGGGGTTGGGAAGGGGGGGCTCTCCCCGCCAATCCTCATCATTCGGCAGGCAGGTGGACCACAAAGTCCCTTGATTCTTTTGTTAGGTCCTACGATTAAAAAAAAGATGTCCATGCTCCTTCACTGAATAAATCCTGTCGTCATGGGATAATTTGCTAATAAAAAAAGAAAAAAAAACAGAGTGGAGAGGCTAAAAGACTGGTTATTTGGACAGGAGAAAAAGAATGGTAAAAGTTTCTGGTTGGTTGGACTTTTATGATATGAGTGCTGCTGATGTGCGGGAAGAGAGGGAGTGAGTGTAAATAATAGGATGGGAATTGGAAGGAGAAAAACTGGGCTCAGTTTAGATGATTGTCAGAGAATGTTTCAACAACAGAGCCTCTGTAAAGCATGCTATTAAGTAGGTGAGATGGGACATTTTAATGGTCATGCTTAAAATGGTGAGAGGAAGGCAAACAAGTTAAGCCTTGAAGGGCAACAAATGTTAGACTTTCGTGTAGGTTACCAGAGAAAGCCCTAAGCAAGTGGAGAGCGTGGCTAAAGTGTTTAAAGGAGAAAAAAAGAGCACTTGACTACACTAAAAAAAAAATCTTCCGATGGGCAGAGAAGAATGATACAGAGAGGAGGGGGGAGTGATAGAGGAAGAGTGAGGGGCCACCTTCTTTTTAGGCAGCCATTTAAATGATCAACAGTAAATAGAGGGGAATGTCATCTGACAGAAATAAAGTTCCCGTTAACAGCAGGGATGGAAAGTAATTTACAGATACGCTGTCCCCGCCATCTTTGTGCCTCCCAGATAAGGTTTCATTTCAGAAACGGATAGGAGACATTTTCACTTACGGGCCCCCATTCTGGGACACCTGTGATAACAGCTTGTGGACCCCTAATTGAAAATGGGTTTCAAAATGGATTTTCACTTTTCTTCCTCCCTCCTCTCCCCCTCCATTCGCTCCCTCCCTCATGACTAAACCCCCCCCCCAACACCCAGCTCCATCCCTTTTTTTCCTTGGCGTTCCCTTGTCGTTGGCAGAGGGAGGCAATATTGGAAGGACAGGGAGGGAGAAGGGAGGAAGGGAGGGAGGCTTGGGGGAAATGGAGCATTGGGAGCGGATCATCCCTCAGCCGGTGTCACAGCTATGACAGCCGCATGATCCGTCTTATTAATGAAATCATTGATCACTTGATGGGACTCATAATCAACTGTTTCTCCACTGTGTCCTGCCCCATCTCCTCCCTCTCCTCCTCCCTCCTCATGCTGTCATCTCTGCTTTCCACTTTTGTCCCTGCTTACCCCCCCCCCCCCAAAAAAAAAAAAAAAAAAAAAAAAAAAAAACAAAAAAAAACTTTTAAAAAAAAAAAAAAACACAAACAACA